>BMAV01024577.1:0-14258 GCA_019973955.1 Trichonephila inaurata madagascariensis
CAGATGAGAATGGGCTATTCTCAAATTTGGTATGTTTGCATCGGGCTATTTTGGTATGTGACGTATTAAAAAGTGGTATTTTGTGTTCTGATAACCGGTTTTTCGCAGTGCAGTGTGATAAACCAAGACCAAAATTTTAAAATAGACATTAAAATATGATTTCAAGTATAATTCAAATCAAATACTTTATAAAAAAAAATTAGTTTTCGCATCATGGTTTTTATCTTAACAAAACCCTTTCCCGTAACGAACAGTTTTTAAAAAAGAAACTCAATTCATATATAAAAAAGGGAAGTAAACTTTTGCGCTTTTCTAATCTGCTTAATACCCCGGGTTTTCAAAAACACTTTTTGTTAACTTCACTTTCCGTCTACTCTTTTTTTTAACCTGTTCGGTGCCATTCAAATTTTTCGTTTTTGAAATTTTTTTACAAAAGGTGATTTGGCTATGCCGGGAAAGGCAAAATGTTTTAAACCTTTTCCCAAAAACCTAGGTTATTAATCCACAAAGTAAAAAGGCAAGAGTACTAATTTACTTCTGATACCCGGAAGAAAAGATGGTTTGAGAATATGTGTTCAACAACCCAGTACCAAAATTATGGTGCCACGTTGCATTGTCTAATTTATCCTCCATTTTAAGCAATGGAAAAAACAACTCGTGTCACTTGGTACAAGGACGATAATTAACTCACGGGCACTGGGGGATCCTTCCAATATAAGAGTGACTAAATCAGACTGTCTTATCTCGATTAGGCCTAATTCAAAAAAATGTTCAATTTCCTGTTTAGAATATTAATTTGTCTCGAGAACCGATACTGTGGTTGAAAACCCTTTTTTTCTGTATTTTTCTACCCATCTGCATTAAATAAGTCAATCCAGAATCTCAGACAAACCATTATTTATTTTCAGCAAAAACACTTCTTGATATATTAATTCAATCAGAAAATAATTTGTCTTGCAGTTGTCTTTTTCGTAGTATTTCTTGATTTGAAAAGGAATTTCGGTGTTTCCCTCTCTATTCCACTATAGCTATCTTCTTTGACAAAGTTTACTAATTCATTTGTAAACAGTGCATTAAGCAGTTATAAAAACTACTCCTGGCCTAGTCCTAGAGGGAACTCAGCAGTAAAAGAGGATAGCAACAAATGTTTTAAGGGAAATTTGTAACGCCGTAGATAATTATTTTTGCTTAATTTCCCATTATATCACATTTTTTCCTTGTTACTTAGTGAATTATTTTTTTTCTATTCTATCATTTTCTGTGCTGTACAGAAATAAAAAGATAAAAAGGAATTTCGTAATTTGAAACATGTCCAATTGGAGAAGATAACAACCCTACGTGAGTACTCTATATCGTGCATTGCCCTTTAACGCGGCGTGTCATTAGTGAACCAGATCACGAACTCACGACTTAACCTATCCCAAACACAACGTCCCTTCGTGACCTTGCCAACATCCGATAGTTTAAAATGGAAAAGGATTTGTTATATAGTAATAAAGACAAAACGAATTTCTTACAAAAAAGCACGATTTCAAGCCTAAAAATCTGCTTTCTAAATTTAACAATGATTAATGTGACTAGTTGTAACAAAAGTATGTCCCAGCTAAGTGATACTCGCATGCATTACGGGTCACAACTATCTGCAGACCCTAACTATAAATCATAAATTATGATATTTATATTTGGAGGTTGAATATACGAAATTTTAGTAATAATAATAATTTCTTGTAGGACAACGTATAGAAACATAAGATTAAAATAAAAATTTATACATTTTTACCAGCTGTAACAAACAAATGAAATTGTTTCAAAATAGTTTTATTCATATCATGGACTAAAACAAACTAAGTTAATGAGAATGATGAATTAAACTGGAGCTTTTTCATTATCTTTCTCACAAAAACAAACAAAAATAATATTGACATACTTTCGAGAATTAAAGGTGATTGTTTTATTCCTACAACTGAACTCGTTTTAAATGTATAATCTTATTACTGACTTTTTTTTCAGAAAAGAAGAACGCAAATTATTGGTAAAAATGGAAAAAAAAAATTATTATAAGGATTGATGAAGAAAATTAAAAATTTTATTCTCTTGAAATTGCGAGAAACTTCACAAACGTGATCAATTGTAAGCTCGTTGCGAATTAAAATCTTTAAGTAGATAGGAAAGAAATTCCCCAGTGAAACTGTTAAAAACTGAAGAATATAATGCAATTGTGTAACACAGAAACGAATTGACTCCAAATTACTATCCCTCAACACGATGTCTTTGATAAACCAGCATTTAAACTCAGGACTTGACAATGCAAAACACGAGTTCAGGACCATGTCCCCCTTGTGAGCGTGAAAACAAAAGACTGAAGTGCTTAAAAAACGTTAAAAAAGGAATACTTCAGGGAGCAATTGAAGGGATATAAATGAAAAAAACATAATCCCAAATTTGAAAAATTTGTTTTTCTAATTATGATTTTTTGAGACTAGTTTTTGAAAAAGAGTGAGCATCATTTTTTTTTACTCGTATTCATTTCGAGTATCGAATAGCTGCTTACCCTATTAGTACTTCCAAAAATAATAATATTTATATTTGAATTTCGAATATACAAATTATTTGTGGTAATAACAATTTTTATCAAAAAACATATAGCAACACCAAATTAAAAGAAAAGCTTGAGATATCTTTATCAGTTTTAAAAAACAAATTAAATCATTTCAAAAAATACTTGTAATTATATCATAAACTAAAATAAACTAACTAAATGTTGATTGTGAATTGTATTACCTTCTGTTACGTCTCTTGACTCCAAGTTCACTTAATTCCTTTGTAAGAGACGGATTCTGAGTCTTCAGTAGAAAAACATTTTTGTTTTTGTTTATAAATAATTAATGCCCAGGGAGCACATTGCTTCTGTAAGATATAACTTAGGGACATCAAGTTGTCATACGTGGCTGTATGAAAAGAAGCAAAATCATGTAACTGTTAGTTTTTTTATTGTCATTTAGCAACATTTGTTATTATTCCGCGTTGCTAACTTTTTCTACAGAACATCGTGTTATAATGTATCACATATGTTATATCTTGTAACAAGCAAGACACACATTAAAATCCGTGTACTCTTTTATGATTCGTGTAAAGTCATTTTAAGCAAGCATTTTCTGCACACTCAGAAATTTAAAGTCTTTCCTCTACCGTTTACACTTCTCCAAACAAATACTTCATACAGATATTTGTAATTACCCTCGGGTCCATTTGTATCTGTCTTGACTGTTTGGATCTGGATATTGTAATGACCTCACAATTCCGAAAGAGTGAAGTGATATTTTAATTAAGTCCAGCAACTGCCGCCCCTTATTATCGTTTGTTCTCCCACTTCCTAGAATGGTTTAGCACAGCAATCACCAAACTTGTTGACCTCACGGACCTGTAAATTCAAATTTAAATTCCGCGGACCACTAACTTGGATTTCTTAAGTGTTAATTATATTTATGAAAAATATTGTGATCTAAGAACACATAAAATGTACCTAGTTCATAAAATAGAACTATTAATTCTAACCAAATTATATGGAAACTATATTAATAAACTATAATAAAATAAACCAAATAAAAAAAAACTTTAAAAACAAAACAAAAATGGATTTAAATACATCAAACTTTTATCATTATACATTTCTAGAGTGTAACGGATGTTCCTGCTTACTTGAAATAAGATATTAGATATTTGGATCCAATTTAGTTACTGCAAAATGGAGAACTGCATTTATTCCTAGGTGAGATCGGTATTATATTTTGATGGTTGTGACAGATGAAAAGGCTTTTTCACTTTAATAAGTTGTGAAGAATTGAATCAGAATTTTCATCGCGTGTTTGGAAAGCAAAATCTCAGATCTTGATAAGTATGTATGAAATTTAAAATTACGAATTTCATCGGACCGTAAGTGATGAGGCTTTTTGTTAAATGTTTGCTTAATATATTATCCTGAATTTTCCCTGCAAATTTTCATGATCATTTATTATATTCCACATTTTTCTTGGGACCAGCGAAATTTTCTAGCGGACCGCTAGTGGTCCACGGTCCACCACTTGGGTGACCTCTGGTTTAGCATGTTTACATCTCGGTGATCTCTATCTCTTGCTCTCTTTAATATGTCTGCCACGTAGAATATTCCTTAGAATTGCCAATTCACCCTGTGAACTTCCTGTACCTCTCTCTGTAAACCACCTCGATGGTCCTCTCTCCCGATCCCTATGATCTCTGATTGGAATTATCATAGCCCTGCACTTCGCACACTGAGCCCTATTATAAGCCTGTAAATATCCTTAAATGAGAAAACATTGTCGTAACTGTGATTCTCTGGTCGGCATCATCGTAAACCAGGTAAAGGGTCTATTTTTGGACCAGTCACTTTGAAACTGACAATGCATTCTATGGTATTTTTTTCTGAACAATAGCCACATGTTCAAATTTACAAAAAGTGAAAAGCCATTAAAAAATGGTGTGTTCCATCTGTAGTTCACTTTGAAAAAAAGTCATATGTTGATTCGCCAAAAAATCCATAAGTCGTTGAAGGAAAGACGGGTTATAATGAATAGTCTAAGAGACGACGATACAGCTGTATCAGCTGAAGACGTGACAGAAGAGTGAAAGAAAAATAAATTATAGTTTAACTGTAAAATCTTCATTAGGTTCCTAATATAAACAAAAGAAAATAATATCGACATACTTTCGAGAATTAACTGTGAAATTTTTATTCGTACAGATCACTTATTGTTAAATGTGTAATCTCATAACTGATCTCTTTAAAAAAAAAGAGCGCAATGTGTGTTACTGGTGAAAATTTAATAGAAATTTAGTGTAGGGATTGATAAAGAAAAATTAAAAAAGTTTTCTTCTTAAAACTGCAAGTCACTTATAAAAAAGAGAGATAATGTATTTTCTGAGAGAATTAAGCTCTTAGGCAATCTACTTTATATAAATGGCAAAATTCCGCAGTGAAACTGATGAGAGCCGAAGAGTTAAATGCAAATGTGTAACAGGGAAATGAATTGACTCGAAATTACTATCCCTCTATACGATATGTTTTTTTTAATACACCAGCACTCAAAAACAGGATTTGAAAGCTCAAACAGCGAGATCACGATCATTCCCTCTGTGTGACCACGAAAACAAGACTCAAATTTTAACAAGTTTTTAAAATAGAAATACTGCCAGAATGAAATGAAATGATAACTAACAAAAACATAAAATTCCCAAATTTAAAGAAGTATCTGTTTCCTAATTATGCTTTATTGAGTCTAGTTTTTGCAAAAGGGTGGACATACTATATATAACGCATGTATTGTGCGTTTTCCAATAGTTGCTCACCCTGGCTGTAAATTCAAAAATAATGATATTTAAATTTGAAAGATCAATATACAAATTATTAGTGGTAATATTAATTTTTAGAAGAAAAACATATAGTTACATCAAATTTTAAAAAAATGAAAAATTTTAATACTTTTAAAAAATAAATTAAATGAATTTAAAATACTTCAACTTGTATCATATACTTTAATAAACAAACTTAATGTGGGTTGTGTGAATACAATTGTAATACCTTATGTTAAAATCGTGATCCTAAGTTTACTTAATTCCTGGATAGAAGACGGATCCTGAGGCTTCAGTAAAAAAAATCACTCTTTGTAATAATAAGCTCGTTGCTAATTAAAATCCTGAAGTAGATGGACAGGAAATTCCGCAGTAGAACTGTTGAGAACTGAAGACATTAATGGAAATGGGTAACAGGGAAATGAACTGAATCCAAATTAGTATCCTTCAACACAATATGTTCTTGATAGTTAGTGATGGTTCAGTGTGACTCAATTACATTTAGTTTATCAAGTTGCGACAACTGTAGTTGAGTTATCATAATCAATCCATATTCACTGTAACACGTTTCACCCGTCTTTCTGTAGCTGCCCTTGAAATCTTGCTACAACATTTTTCAGTGCTATTTGTGTAGTACAGACCGCTATTCTTCGAATTGAAGATTTCCACAGGGTCTCTTAATCATTACTTGGTTACTCTCATGGATTACAACTTGGATATGGCACTTGATCATCAATCGAACATGGAATTGGAACTATAATCAACCTACTCTACGTCATCCACCGAAACATCTTCTGTAAAGTGCGAAGAGCTCACTTCATTAAAGGTCTACATTAGGAGGCTGCAAATTATTTGCAACGAGAAAGAAAAACCGTCTCCCTGCTCAGATTTGTCTCCCCTAATGTACCAATCCCAGTTGCTCGCATCATATTTTCCCAAAAAAACACCCCTGAGAGTACTCTTCCTCCATTTCCCACTAGGAGAAACAGTCAAAATAAACGAAAAGACGAAGATGATTTCGAATTTTCTCCACTCAGAAAAACGTGAAGAATTATTACTCTCGAATTTCCCACTGATTTTATTTTGAAAAATCCATTCTCCCTTCTACCAAACGTCTTAAATAGACAAATCTCAGGTCAACAGACCCTAACAATTATAGCTAACATGTCTAACGCCTCAACCAGTCAGCAGCTCCGACAAGGCAACTACTCTCTAACACCACCATTAATGCTAAAAATTACAGATAACTATTGCTTACAAATCGACAACATTAAACACTTACACCCGAACTTAAGACTAAAAACCATTGGTGAGTATATAAAACTTTACTCACAGATACCGTTGAACAAAACAGGATCGTAACTCCTACTCTTAAAAACGTAAAATATGAATTCTATGTTATAAAACCAAAAAAATGAGCGTCCTATTAGAATAGTAATAAAAGGATTGCCAAAGAACACGAACACCGATTTAATCAAAGTAGACCTCGAGGAATTGGGATTCCTACCTCAAAATGTACCCTAACTCATCGGACGTCGTATAAAACAAAATTTATCAGTATTCCTGGTTATCTTAAATTGCTTTATAGAAAATTTAAGAGATTTTAGGTCTGAAAACTTTTTCGCACCTTAACATTACTGTTAATGGATATAAAGGCAAGGGAGTCACACAGTGCTTCACTTGCAATAATTTCCATCACAATGCTGAGAATTGGTTCCTCAAAACCCGCTGTCTTAAATGCGGAGAGGAACACGTAACGAGGGACTGCCCAGTAAAACAAAGACTCGAGAAACTAAATTCTGCATAATCTGTCAGGTGTACGGCCATATGGCCAACTGGCAGGGATGCCCATGATTTCCAAAGCTCCCTAAGGGGGCACTGCTAAAATCAACAGAAATAGATATACTAATCTTTAACATAGCTTCGTAGAAATAAACTCAAATGCTCAAATAAAGTGAAGCACAAATAATAACGCAGAAATTAATAACAAAACTAAACAGGTGGTTCCACGAAGTCCTGAGATTTCGCACCAAACTGAGGTCATAATTCAAAACCCTCCCATTGAAGCTAGTAATTCGCAAATAAATTTAAATGCAACGCCTAAAATCTTAACTTTAACATTCCAAACGAGAATAACTGCGATATTAAAACCCTACTAGGAGCTACTGTTCAATGCTTGGTTCAGTTGTTGCTTGCTCTAAATACTACCCTCACATTCGTAAATATTTTTGATCGAGTAAATTCCACACAATCGGATACAAACAAAATGTACAGCCTAATAGAGGCATCTTGCGATTAAAATAATTATCAGTAAGTCCCCTATCGGCCTCTGTTGGGTTTCTTGGAACGCCAAAGGCTTGTTAGGTAAAATTGCAAACTTAAATTTTTCATACAGCCATAATTTTAATTCAGGAAACACATTTGAGACCAACACACAACATTATTGATAATTATATTTGCTACAGGAATGGCAGACCTACAAATCCAGACACCGACATTGCCATCGGTGGAACTTTTATTCTCATCGAAAATTCCACACATTAATCACTACTCTCTCCCCACCCTTCCCCATCAAGCTATTGAAGCTACTATTGTCATACTAACCGCTCTTGATCACGATCCAATCTCAATAGTAAGTGTTTATATTCCACAAAACTCAGACGAGTTTACTTTTACTATCGACATAGAAAATGTAATTCACACCAGCAGTAACTGTGCTTTTTTCTGCGATTTTATTGCCACACGCACTGCTTGGAACTGCAAAACAAACTCCTCTAGAGGCGTTCGCCTCCATAACATTTCTAATATGTTAAGTCTGCACATAGCCTGTCTGAACTGTCCCACGAAATTTGGACTCAATTCCTCTAATACTTTAGACTTTTCTATTATTCAAAACTTGTACTGCCCTTTTACAATAAATTCCCTTCACAATCTCTCTTTATATCACAACCCTGTTCATCTTAATTTTACTCTCAAATTTAATAAATATATCACTAATACAAGAGCAATACACAGGAACTGGCTACTTTTTTTTTAAATATCTCAATAGTAATATCTCACTACTAAATTTTCATCCTAACTCTATCAACTCCAAAGCCGAAATAGATTAAAAAAAAATTTTTTTCACCGATGTGGTTTTCACCTCCAATAGCCTTGCCTCCCGATCAATAAAAACACAGCACAAGAGCTATACTCCACCGTACATTCCCAAACTCATAAAACAGAAAAATCAGTACAGAAACTTATATCACAAAACACTTGATCCACACGACTAAACATATAGAATAAACCACAACGCAATGTTAAAAAAATAACTTTGAAATTACAGTTACCAGAATTGGACTTCCAAGCTAAAAGCAATCAGCATACAACAGTGTTTCTCAAACTGTGGGGCGCGCCCCCTTAGGGGGCGTGACAACTCTACAAGGAGGGCGCGAGCCTATTGAAAAGTCGAGAACAAAAGATTATTTAAAAAATTATTAATTTACCCAAAGTAAACAAACAAAATACATTCTGACAGGATAAAAAATAAAATACACATTTTCACTGATACAATACACTTAATCAGTGTGATACTCAATGTATTTTATAATTAATTTAACAATTTTAAGTTAAGAACAAGTTTATTAATTACCAGTGACCCATGGGTTTGTCATATATATAATTTATAACAAAATTAACACTTGATAATTTTTGTACGGTTTATAATTAAACCTTGACTGCCGATTATAAGTTTCGCGAATCGCTTTCCAATGCCAACCATTTTCCACGTAGGCATGCGTATGTGATGTATTGGGGGAGGAGGGAGGAATAAAGGAGCCAAAATAATCTGGAATAAGTAAATCCTTCGCAAACATTGTCAAGGTTCTTTTATTGCATTCCAAAGTCTTGGAATAATTTTACGGATAGCAGTGCACAGAAAAAATCGTACTTTGGAAAGACGTATATATACGTCTGGAGAAATAATGGCTTTGGCTTAGCGAGACGTTTATATACACGGGGGGTGCTTAAGAGGTTGAAGTCATATCGTAGTTTTAGCGTCAAAGTATAGTATTATTGAATTCAGTACATTGTTATTGTATGGGGGGCGCGATGAAAATAATGATTGAATTTTGGGTCGAGAGTATTGCAACTTTGAGAAGCACTGACATACAAGTCAACAGCCTTTGGCTGGTGCAAAAGTTTCTGAAAAATAAGCGCTCAGTTATTATACCTTTAAATTGCACTACCGGCACGGCTATAACCGACAATCACAAAGCTAATATCCTTGATAATTTTATAATAACTATTTTCACATAAAATACTAGATGCAATAGTAAATACGGTGAAGATGACGAAATATTCAATATAACACAGTTAACAACTTTCTCTCCCACCCCCACCCTCTCTACTCTATTGAAACTGCTTACCCTTCTGAAACATCAAAACTTACATCATCATCAAAAAAACACCATCTTCTTACATCAAAAAATCTAATTCTAAGAAAACACCAGGCAAAGATAACATGAGTACCATGATATGTAAGAATTTTCCTCTCAAAGCTATTCTAATCCTTACCATTCTTATTAATAAAATCCTTGAACTCAATTACTTTCCAACTACCTGGAAAGAAGTGATTATTTTTCTTTTATTAAAACCAGGTAATACTTATAAGCTACCCTCTAGTTATATAGACCAATTTCTCTCTTCTTTCTACTTTAAAATAACTGTATCGATCATATTAACGAGATTAAAATATCCCTTAACGATAGCAATATAATATATCCTGACACATATGGATTCACAAATAAGATCTTAAACCTTCCCTCACTTTTTAATTTAACAGAATCTATTTATGAATGTTTTCACAAGAAAAAGAGCACCGGCGTGGTTTTCCTGGATATACAGAGAGTTTTCCACTGTGTGTGTGGCTAACAGGACTAACATACAAACAAATTACTTACAACCTCCCCGACCCCTCATTCACCTTCTCCACTCTTATATTACAAATCGCTCCTTCCAAGTAAGAGATAATGATACTCTCTCTAACTCTAAACATATAAACTCTAGTGTAGCTCAATGAAGCCTCCACGGGTCCCTGCTTTTTAATTTATACATCAATGATATCCCTGATTATTCACTAACAAATCTAAATATGAACGCTGATGATACAGCCGTGCACACTACATACAAGAAACCACATCCATTACATTCGCACTAAACAAACATTTAAAATTACTTGAAACATATTGCGATCGGTAGAAAATCGGCATTAATGTTGAAAAATCCACCGCCATAATCTTCACTAGAAAACACAAAATTCCACCACTCCCAACAACATATATTACTACAATTCAGTGGTTTCAAACGACGAAATACCTCGACATCACTCACTCACTTGGAAAACAAACGTTTTACACATTCGTGCAAAATTCCGAAAAATAATTTTTAAATTATTCACCCTAATTAACCGGAATTCTGAATTGAGTATAGATAGTAAATTGCTTCTCTACACTGCCATTATGCGTCCAATTCTAGCCTATGTTTGTCCAGTGTTGTGATACGCTGCTAAAACCAATATTAATATTTTAGATATTCTCCAAAATTCTACCATCTGGATGATCGTAAAGTCAAAGAGATATATGAGAAATGAAGGCATTCGGAAAGCAATTAAAATCAATAGTTTTAAATCTCACATCCAAAAGTTAGTTAGAGAAATATTTTAACTCTTTGCAATATACGAATAATGTTAATATGCTAAATCTTCCTAATTATAATCCTAATGATTTTACTAAAAGGCTGTGGAGAATTCTATTCGATTCCTACAATACTCCTTAACATTAGATTTCAGTGCAATGTTTTATGTGCACATTAACTCTGCTAAATTTAAATTCTTAACTTCTCAATTTATTTTTCATTTATTTCATCCGTTCTCCTCGCATTTGGACTTGCCCCGCGCCCTTAGTCTTAAATTTCTTTCTTAGAGATTTGAGCAGCGAATGAGAGTCAATTTTCTCACCCCCCAAGATCCAATTCATAGAGAGATCACCAGCTCTCCAACATGCAAAAGAAAAATTCATGTAATCTTTAACTTATTAGAACGATTGGCTCTACCAATCAGAAGCTCTCTACTCCCCAGCATGATAACTTTCTCATTCGCTCTACATCTACTTGTCAGACATGGGATGGTGGCTCGCTTTGCGAGCTATATGCCTAGTAATAGCACCGTAGACATGTTCTGAACCCTTTGATGGTTATGAACGAGCTCAGCTGGCAAACAAATCTTGCTTCAGACTGCGCGCAAGCGAGCTCGGCTCGGGCGAAAGATTTCGACCGAAATGTGTAAAAACGAGTACTACTCGAGTTGCGAAACTTTTCCCCGAAGCGCGCTGATGAGCTGGGCTCTTCCAAATTTATTATTCTGCATTGATTATGTTACAAACGAATCCTACTTGTGAAATTTAGTTAGTTTTACTGTCTACAGATGGCATTAAGGGTTCCATAAATTTCTTTTCATAATGAAGAGGAATTTTTTTTCCTTTTACTGTATTCTTTTTATGCGTATTTTGGCGCATTTTTTAGAGTGTCTGTAGAGTAAAATGGCTCAAAAGCGAAAATTAGATTATTATGATGATTGTGATTTTGATACAGAAAGCTTATCAAGTTTTGAGTCTGATGAAGACTTTGTTCACAGCATATCAATCTTTGAGGACGATTTAAGCTATGAGGAAGATTTTCGAGTGTTCGACAGTGGTGTAAAATTGATTCAAGTTCGCATGGATCAGCAATTTTGATACTATGACATAATTCGATCTCGTCAAAGGATATATTGCAAGAAAATATTTCGTTATATATTGGACATAACAATTTTTAATGCTTTTCAGCTGTGGGCAAAAAAAGGGAATAAAAAATCAAATTTATATTTCAGAATTGAACTAGCTGAAAGAATTGTTGAAAAATATCACACTCACGGACACACACACACAAACGTTTGAAATTAAAACCTGCTGAAACCGTTTCGAATACTTTATGAATACTTTTCGAATACGCCACTTTCTTGATTATATTCCACCTACAGAAAAAAAAGAAAGAACCTACTACACGCTGTGTGGTATATTGCAGCAAAAATAATGCCAATGTAAAAAGAATTCGGCCTTGAAACACGTACTTATTGCAAATACTGTAATGCCCCATTATGTGCAATACCATGTTTTAAAGTATATCACATACGAAAAGATTTTTAATTAATTACTGTATTTAAATGCTTCATAAAGTTTTACATTATTTGTTTTTATTTAGTCTATTCAATTTAATATTTGTCTTATATTTATATTTAACTATTATAATTTATATATTGATTATAATCATTTATAATTTACTATTTAATAATTATCATTTATTAATTATTTTAAAGTACGTTAAAACTGTAATTTGCGTACTACAAATAATTTAAAAAACCTTTAAAACGCGTGAGGCGAGCTATCTGAGAGGTCGCCGGAGAAGGGTGACATTTTCGGAAGAACGGCGGTGGAAACCAGCTGCCACTTTTGACTACTGCTTAATCGTAATACTGCGCATACTAAGTAAACGAAAACTGCTCATTCCGCTAACCGCCAAATGGTTAATAAACAAGCCCTAAAACTCAGGATTTGCAACTCAAACCACGAGTTAACAACCATGATCTCTCTGTGAGCACGAAAACACAAAAGACTGAAATGTATACAAAATGTTAAAAAAGGAATACTTCCGGTAGCAATTGAAGGGATAAATGACAAAAGCATAAACCTAAATTCAGAAAACCCGTTTTTCTAATTATGCTTTATTGAGATTTCTTTTGGAAAAATGGTGCTCATACTATTTAAGACTCGCATGTACTGCGAGTTTCGAATAGCTGAGCACCCTAACAGTACTTCCAAAAATAATTATATTTATGTTTCAATTTCGAATATATAAATTATTAGTGGTAATAACTATGTTTATCGAAAAACATACATCAACATCAAATTAAAATTAATGCCTGAGATATTTTTATCAGTATTACAAAACAAATTAAATCATTTCAAATCACTCGTAGTTATATCATAAATTAAAATGAACTAACTAAATGTTGATTGTGAATCAAATGGCAACACCTCCTGTTACATCATGATCCTAAGTTTACTTAATTCTTAGGTAGGAGACAGATCCTGAGGTTTCAGCAAAAAAAAATACTTTTTTTTATTTATAAATAGTTTAGGCCCATTGGCACATTGAATCTCTAAGATATAAATTAGGAACATCTAGTTGTCACATGTGGCTGCATGACCAGAAGCGAAGTGATAGAACTGTTAATTTCTTTATTGTCATTTGGCAACACTTGTTATCATAACATATTGCTCACCGTTTCTACAGAAGATCGTGTTAGAATTTATCTCATATATTAAATGTGTTAAGAAGTAACACATTAAAATCCATGTAATCTTTGATGACTCGTGGAACGTCGTTTTAAGCAAGCATTTTCTGAACATTCATAATAGAAATTAAATGTATTTTTTCAGACCACCATACTTCTCCACACATGAACATTTATAAGGGTACAATTGGTCCTTTGTCGATGTTCTGGACCTGTATATAGTACTGACCTCACTCTACAAAAGAGTTAAGTGATATTTTTATTGGGCCCTGCTACCGTCGCCTCCTTCTATCGCTGGTTTTCCCACTGCCTAGAATAGTTTAGCATGTTTACGCCTCTAGAATATCTCTTTCTCTACCTATCAATGGAGCTGCAGTAGCCCAGTAGCGGCCGCTGTAGCCGATTGATATAGGTATCGGACCGTGGCTTGCCTTGTCATGAATTCGAGCCCAGTACCACTAAAGACCCGCCGTGTAGGGCAGCGATGCACGTTAAATCTGTCGAGAGCTGAAACGTCCTA
>BMAV01024577.1:14358-27206 GCA_019973955.1 Trichonephila inaurata madagascariensis
CCCTCGTGTAGCTAAACAGTGCGACGTTAATATTCAATCAATCAATCAAGCATTAGCCCAGTGGTCAAGGATTCGGATCATGACAGGCATGTGATGTGAGTTAGAGCCCAGTACCACTAAAAACATCCTTGTAGGGAAGCGATGCACGTTAATTTTTTCGAGAGTTTAAACGTCCTCCTCTTGGGGTGGTGTGGTAGAAAAGTGATGCCAGCTAAGGTGTTGTCCACGTCACTTAATTATTGCTCAAAATTACGAGGTCCGTCAATGAAATCCCTGGTGTAGCTGAACAGTACGATGTTAATATTCACTTACTCACTCACTCTACTTATCACTAATACGTCTGCCCTATAGCCTGTTCACTTAAATTTCCAAATTCCCCTGTGAACTTCCTGTACCTCTTTCTTTAAACCACCTGGATGGTCCTCTCTTCCGATCCCTATAATATCTGATTAGAAGGCACACTGAGTCCTGTTATAAGCCTCCAACAATCCTTCAAGATGAAACCTTCTCGAAACTGTGATTCTCTAGTCGGCATCATAGATCACCAGGTAAAGGGTCTATTATTGGACCAGTCACTTTGAAACTGACAGTGCATTTCATGGTATTTTTTTCTTCACAATAGCCACTTGTTCAAATTGACAAAAAGTGAAAAGCCATTAATAAATGGTGGGCCCCATCTGTAGTTAGCTTTGAAGAGAAAGCCATATACTGATTTGCTAGAAAATCCATGTCAGGGAAGAAAAGACAGGTTATTATTAATAGTCTAAGAGACGACGATACAGCTGTATCAGCTGAAGACCTGACGGAAGAGTGAAAGAAAAATAAATTACAGTTTAACTGTAATATCTTCATTAGGTTTCTCATATAAAGAAACAAAAATATATATTGACATACTTTCAAGAATTAACTGTGAAGTTTTCATTCGTACAGATCACTTATTGTTAAATGTGTAATCTCATAACAGTTTTTTTTTNTTTTTTTTTAAATGAGTGCAATGTTACTGGTGAAAATTTAATAGAATTTTAATGTAAGGATTGATAAAGAAAATTAAAATTTTATCTTCTTAAAACTGCAAATCCCTTATTAAAATGAGAGATATTGTAATTCCTGAGAGATTTAAACTCTTAGGCAATCTACTTTATATGAAAGGAAAATTCCGCTGTGAAACTTGTTGAGAACCAAAGATATTAATGCAAATGTGTAAGAGGGAAATGAACTGAATCCAAATTACGATCCCTCAACAGAATATGTCTTTAATACACCAGCAATCAAACGCAAGATTTGGAAACGCAAACAGCGAGATCACGACCATTCCCTTTGTTTGACCACGAAAACAAAAAACTAAAATCTTTACAAGTTTTTAATATGGAATACTGCCGGAATGAAATGAAGTGATAATTGACAAAAACATAACATTTCTAATTTTGCTTCATTGAGTCTAGTTTTTGCAAACAAATCTTGGATACATTATCGAATACGCATGCATTGTGCGGTTCCAATAGCTGCTCACCCTGAGTGTAATTCCAAAATTAATGATTTTTAAATTTAAAAGTTCAATATACACCATATTAGTGGTAATAATAATTTTTAGAACGACGACATATAGCTACATCAAATTAAAAAAAAAAAGAAATTAAAAAAATTGAGTCATTTTTATTACTTTTAAGAAATAAATGAATTTAAAATACACACTCATACTTATATCATAAACTATTATAAACTAACGTAATATGGATTGTAAATCCAGTTGTAATACCTTCTGTTAAAATCGTGATCCTTATTTCTGGGTAGAAGACGGATTCTGCAGCCTCAGTAAAAAAAAAACTTTTTGTAATCGTAAGCTCATTGCGAATTAAAATCTTTAATGTAGATGGACAGGAAATTCCGCAGTATCATGAAATTAAAAGAAAACCCTGAGATACTTTTACCGCGTATTTACAAACAAATCAAATCAATTCAAAATAATTTTATTTATATCATGGACTAAAATAAAATAACGAAATGAGGGTTGAGAATCAGTTTGTAATATCATCTTCAATGACATGACCCCAAGTTTGCTTATTTCCTGTGTTAAGTGAAAAGGATCCCAAACCTTCTGTAAGAAAATAAATTTGTTTAGAAGTAGTCCCCACCCAATTGTGACATATACTTCTATCGAGGTTCGTTGGGCTCTCTTTTGGCGGGATTGATCTAAATATTGTATTGCCAACAAACCACTTTCATAGCGATGTTAAATTAGTATTAGGTCACCTCACACTTATCAACTGCTTGGCAGACTTTTTTTTTTAATCGCCAAATTGTTCAGTTCCTTTTTGCTGGTTTTTTCAGTTCTTAGCATGCTTTGGCCCCTCTCTGATCTCTTTCTATCTAGCTTTTCTTGTCCGGCTGCTTCGCAGATTTCACTCGAATCGCCAAGTATCAGGTCATTTTGCGATATCTCTCCTTAAACCCCCTGCGAACTCTCTCACGATTTTTATGATAGTTCCAGTCTTTGAAAGCGGTACACCCCATCTCTGAAGAAAAAAACACTTAGCTAATGTGTTCGTTTCTTTGTGTCAAAGAAGAATAAAAAAGGGAGTAACATAAAAACGTCTAAAATACGACGCTAAAGCTGTTTCATCTTAGGCTATGAGAAAAGTATCTCTAGCTTCCTTTGAAGAAAAGAGCCTATGTGGTGGGTTTTTTATGTTTCGCTTTTGGGCGTTACAAATTTTAAAAAAAATTGTAGAAAATTAGCCGATTTAGAGACGACGCTACAGCCGCTTTTCTCTGAAAATATCCATTTCACGAGACCTGTCATATTATTGCCATGCACTACTCTGTGCTCTCCCAAAGAATGTATAAATTTTCAATGTGATAAACCAGGCCAGCAATTTAAGTAATAGATATTATGATATGAATTCAAATATACTTCAAAATATAAACTTTATATTAAAAAAAGGTAGATTTCGCTCCTTAGGGCTTTTTCATCTTAACACTAATCTTCACAGTAACGGACAGATTTTAAAGAAACCCACATACATATATAAAATAGGAAGTAAAATTTTGCGTTATTCTAATCTTTTTTATCCAACCGTGTTACATTGAGCTTACATTTTGTAAACTTCACTTTCACATCTACTCTTTTATGAACCTATTTGGTGACTTTTCAAAATTCATTACAAGATTTTTTAAACTTTTTAACAAAAGGCGATATTGGCTTTGCCAGGAAAGGCAAACTACTTTAATCTTTCCAAAACGTAGGTTATTAATTCACAAAAGTAATAAGACCCGAGTACTATTTTACTTCTAATATCTGGGAAGAGAAAGAAGATTTGAGAATATCTGTTCAACGAATCCATAACCAAAAATGATGGTGCTACGATTGCATTGTCTACAATATCCTCCATATTAAGCACTGGAGAAAAACAACTCGTGCCACTTGGTAAAAGGACCGATAATTAACTCACGGACACTGGGGATCGCTTCCAGAATAAGAGGAGATGTTATATCGGACTACCTTATCTCGATTAGGTCTAAGTCTAAATAATGCTCAATTTACTCTCTAAGAATATTAATTTGCCTCGAGAACATACAATACGGTGTAGTTGTAAACCTCTTTTCTGTATGTAATTCATCACCCATCCCCATTAAAAAAGTCGCCCCAGACTCTCGATCAAACTATTATTTATTTTTAGGAATTACATTTCCTGATTCATTAATTCGGTTAGGAGGTAATTTGTCACGTAGACTTTCTTATCGTGTTTCTTGAATTGAAAAGGAATTTCAGCGTTTCCCTCTCCATTCCATCAGAGCTATTTCTTTGACAAAGTTTACTAATTCATCTGTAAAGAGTGCATTAAGATTGTAAAAGCTTCTAAAGACCTAGATGTAGAAGAAATTCAACAGTAAAACAAAATAGCAACAAATGTTTTAAGAAAAATTTGTAAGACCGTAGAATTTTTTTTTTATGCTAAATTTCACACATTAGAACACTCCTTTTTTCTTTATCTTCTTTGTGTTGTTGTTACTTAGTTCATGATTTATTTCTGTTCGATCAGTTTCTGTGCTGTACATAAATATAAAAAAATAAAAATGATAATAATTTTTTAATTTGAAGCGTGTCCAATTGACGAAGATAACAACCCTACATGAGTACTCTATATCGTGCATCGTCCATTAACGCGGTGTGTTTTTATTGAACCAGATCTCGAATCCACGACTTGACTATGTGATATTCGCATTCATAGAGAGACACAAATATCTGTCGACCCTAACTATAAATCCAAAATTAATGATATTTATATTTGAAGGTTGAATATGCGAAACTTTATTAGTAATAATAATTTTTGTAGGACAATATATAGCAACATAAGATTAAAAGAAAAACATCAGACATTTTTACCAGCTGTAACAAACAAATTAAATCAATTCAAAATAGTTATTTTTATATTATGGACTAAAATAAACTAAATTAATGGGAATGATGAATTAAACTGAAACATCTTTATTAACTTTCTTAGATAAACCAAAATAAGAAAAATAATAATATTGACATTCTAGAAGTAACTGTGAACTTCGTATTCGTACAGGTCACAATTCTTGTTAAATATATAATCTCATTTCTGATTTTTTTTAAAAGAAAGTGCGTAATATTATTGGTAAAAATGTAATAAAATATATTATTATAAGAATTGATAAAGAAAAATTTAAATTCTATTCTCTTAAAACTGCGAGACACTTATAAAATAGAGATGAATTATAAGCTTATTGCGAATTAAACTCTTAAAGTAGATGGACATTAAATTCTTTAGTAAAACTATTGAGAACTAAAGACTTTAATGCAAATGTGTAACAGGGAAACGAACTGATTCTAATTTAATATCTCTCAACCCGATATGTCTTTGATAAACCAGCATTCCAACTCAGGAACTGATAAAACAAACCACGAGTTCACGACCATGTCCCCTCCGTGAGCACGAAAGCAAAAGACTATAATGTTTACAAATTGTTATTAAAGGAATACTTCGGGAAGGAATTGAAGAAATAAATAACAAAAACATATAATCCCATTTTCAAAAATTCTGTTTTTCGGATTATGCTTTAATGAGACTAGTTTTAGAAATAGAGCAAGCATACTGGTTGAAACTCGCATGCATTGCGAGTTTCAAATAGCTGCCAACTCTAAGAATATTTTCAAAAATAATTATATTTATATTTGACTTTCGAATATACAAATTATTAGTGTTAATATAACTTTTTATCGAAAAACATACATCAACACCAAATTAAAAGAAAAGCCTCCGCTATTTTTATCAGTATTAAAAAACGAATTAAATCATTCCAAAGTACTCGTAATTGTATCATAAATTAAAATAAACTAATTGAAAGTTGATTGGGAATCAAATTTTAATACATTCTGTTGAATCATCATCCAAAGTTTACTTAATTCCTACGTAGCAGACATAATCTGAAATTTAAAAAAATCTTTTTTTCTAATTATGATTTCATCAGAGTTTTTTAAAAAGGGTGGGGACACTGTTCTTGACTCACATGCATTGCGAGTTCTGACTAGCTGCCCACTCTAAAAGGATTTTCAAAATAATGATATTTATATTTGAATTTCGAATGTACAAATTATTAGTGGTAATAAATATTTTTATCGAAAAAAATACGGCAACACCAAATTGAAGAAAATCCTGAGATATTTTTATCAGTATTAAAAAAACAAATTAAATAATTTCAAAATAAGCGTAATTATTTCATAACCTAACATAAACTAACTCAATATTGATTGTGAAACAAACTGTAATACTTTCTGTTACGTCGTGATCCGTCTTATAGGTAGGAGAAGAAACTTGAGGCTTCCGTATAAAAAACACTTTTTTGTTTATAAGTAGCTTACGCCCATTTGGAACATTACATCAGTAAGATATAACTTAGGCACATCTATTTGTCATATGTGGCTGCATGAACAAAAGCGAAATGATATAACTGTTAATTTCTTTATTGTCATTTGGCAACACTTATTATCATTCCGTGTTGCTTACCTTTTCTACAGAACATCGTGTTATATTGTATCTCATATGTTGTATCTGGTAACAAGCAAGACATTAAAATCCATGTACTCTTTTATGATTCGTGGAAAGTCGTTTTAAGCAAACATTTTCTGCACACTCAGAAATTTAACGTCTTTCATCAACCCATCACACTTCGCCAAACAGATGCTTGTATGTACCCTCGGGTCCATTTGGCTCTTTCGTGACTGTTTGGATCTAGATATTGTAATGACCTCAATATCCCGAAAGAGTAAGTTGATATTTCTGTTATGTCTAGCAACTGCCGCCTCTTACTATCGCTGGTTTTTCCTCTTCCTAGAATGTTTTAGCACTGCAATTGCCAAACTTGTTAACCTCAAGGACCAGTAAATTCAAATTTAAATTCCGCGGACTGCTCACTTGGATTTCTTAAGTGTTAAATATATTTATATAAAATATTGTGATCTATCAACACATAAAATGTACCTAGTTCATAAAATAAAACTATTAATTCTAACCAAATTATATGGAAGCTATATTAATAAACTATAAAAAAATAAACAAATTAAAAAAAAACTTTAAAAACAAAACAAAAAATGGTTTAAATATATCCAACTTTTATCATTATAAATTTCTAGAGTGTAACGGATGTTCCTGCTTACTTGAAATAAGATATTAGATATTTGGATCCAATTTAGTTACTGCAAAACGGAGAACTGTATTTATTCCTAGATGAGATCAGCACCATGTTTTGATGGTTGTGACAGATGAAAAGGCTTTTTCAGTTAAATAAGTTGCGGAGAATTGAATCAGAATTTTCACCGCGTAATTGGAAAGCAAAATCTCAGATCTTGATAAGGATAAATGAAATTTAAAATTACGAGTTTCGTCGGACCATAAGTGATGAGGCCTTTTGTTAAATGCATGCTTAAATTATTACCCTGAATTATCCCTGCAAATTTTCATGATCTTTTATTATATTCCACATTTTTCTGGGGACCAGCGACATTTTTACGCCCACCACTAGTGGTCCACGGTCCACCAACTTGGTGACCTCTGGTTTAGCATGTTTACCTCTCGGTGATCTCTATCTCTTGCTCTCTTTAATATGTCTGCCACGTAGAGTGTTCGCTAGAATTGCCAAGTTACCCTGTGAACTTCCTGTACTTCGCTGTGTAAGCCACCCCGATTTTCCTTTCTCCCGATCAGTATAATCTCTGATTGGAAGGATCATAGCCCTGCACCAAGCACAATGAGCCCTATTATAAGCCTCCAACGGTCCTTCCAAGAAAAAACATTGTCGAGACTGTGATTCTCTAGTCGGCGTCATCGTAAACCAGGTGAAGGGTCTATATTTGGATCGGCCACTTTGACACTGACAATGCATTTCATGGTATTTTTTTTCCCTTCACAATAGCCACACGTTCCGATTGACAAAAACTGGTAAGCCATTAACAAATGGTGTGTCCCCTCTGTAGTACACTTTGAAGAAAAATAAAATAGGTTTATTCTGTTTGCATCTGTGTATCAGAGAAAAAAAAGAGTAATTATTAACCGTCTAATAGTCGATGTTACAGCTGTATAAGCTGAATATTTAACAAAATATTCAAAGAAAAATAAATTACAGTTTTAAAAAACTAAAATACAACCTTTTATAATTAATCGAAATAAGTTGTAATTTAATCTTTTTGTCAGCCCATCTGGAATTTTTCTCCAAATCTGGATATGGGATCTGAAATTAGCCGCTTGATGCTGGATGGTATCTGAAAATTTAAAATCGTTAGTTATGATGATCCTGATCAGGGTAGTTGAACAAAAATATGAATTGTTGTATTTTCAACAATCCTGGACAAGGGAGCAAAATTTCGAATAAATCTGACTTATCAAAGTGGGTGAAAATTGAGTTTAAAGATTCCATTACGTACAAGTGAAGCTTATAAAAGAGTGTCCATAACATATGGGGATTCTATTCTCCACGCGGAATCAAAAAAGAATGTAGCAGCAGTGAACTGCCGCCTAACAGATGACATAAAACTTCATTAGTTTTCTTACAAGAGAATCAAACATATTTTAAAGAATTAGCTGTGAAAGTTTTTACTAACAACATTTGTTTCAAGAGGAATGTAAAATCCTTTTATTGATTTTTTTAAAAAAAATAAGATACAATGTCTTAGAAATCTAAATAAGAAAATTTATATACATATATTATATATTGATGAAGAAAAAAAAATTGATTAAATTCATAAGCTGCATTCTAATAAGGCTTTTTCTGCATTTTATTCTATTCTTTATTCTACACTACACAAACGTGGAAATATTCCGTCTTGAAAGATTGGATGTACTTAGGATTTCCATAAAGTCGGTCAGGATTTAAATGACAATATTATTATTTTAACTTTATATAAAATGCATAGATAAAGTTGCGACAGCCTATGGTACACTTGCCAAGTTTGGCATGCTATAAAAACCTAAACTGTACTACACCCGTATCTGTAAATTAGTCATTTTTTTAAACATTCATAATTTTTAAATGGAGCTAATTAATTTATTTATTCAGAATTCTGATAAGGAAAATGCAGGAAATTATTTAAAAATGTGGAAGATAACTGTAGCGACAAATCAACAGATATTTTCAATTGTTGTATGTTGTTGCACTGAAGAGAGGTTAAATAATTTAGACAGAAAATTGTGCATGTGTTTCGCTTTTGATTCTACATATCTACCGAAAGTTTCAAAAGTCGTGCACATCAACATTTGTGCTTGAGTTTTAAAGACAGATGAATTATTTTAACAAACATAATAAAGGACAAGCAAACAGAAACAAAGGGTGAATGGTTAGCTTTATTGTCAGGTGTCAGACATGGTAAAATCTCAATAAATGTTCAAAATGGTGTCTGGTTTCCTGGACACATAACCGAACTCATTTTACCAGATTAATTGACACTTAATGTAATGTGTGAGAATTTAGGTCCGATATATATATATATATATTGCATGAAGGATGTGTGTCGTAAGTTCATCAAGCGCATTGGATTATCCCTGAGGACCGCATTTTTAAGATTTCCCAATGGAAAAAATCTGGAATTGACAATTCTGGTGAACGTGGTGGTCAAAGTCCTTTGTGAAAGACACGTTCATCGAAAAATTCAATTAAAACTTGTATACTGTCCCGCGATGTGTGACATGTTGAGCCGTCTTGCTACAACCAAGAGTATAGTTCGTAACTGTTCAGCAAGAATATGAATTCCGTAATGATGTTTATGTAGATGGACGGTCATTTCATTGGACTTCTTTGTAAAGCGGTCTCTATATCTGCGTCTTTCGTTTCCACTATGGACGCTCTATCCGATGGCTTCCTATCTGCAACCGGCCCTGTGTAACGGAACCGTTGTAGTAAACGTGTTTTCCTTGATGCATTTAGTACCCGGATATTTCTCCCAGATCAACTGGATATTTCTGCGGAAATGCATTTATAGCAGGGCAATGAGATTTTTTAACGAAATAAAATTCCACGATGGCTATTTTTTTGCTGATGGAAAAAAATCATGCACATCCGGTTGTGCTCAATTGACTACAAATAACAAGTATTTTTTAAACTGATGCATGTTACGTTTAAAATTTCTTATTAAATCTAGTCGATACCCCTTATAGCGACAATGTTAATTTGAGGTTTTTGAGATCCTTATTTCTAAGAAACAGTTAAATATAAAAACTTGAAATTTTGTCTGTATATTTTAATTAGGTTTTTCATATTTTCTGGTTAAAATGTTTCAAATACATTGTTTACTTTTTCCAAAAAAATTCATCGTAAAAGTATCACTGTTTTTCAGCAAAATAATTTGGGAAAATTTCCCAAAAAGTAGCTTTATTATATATAGTTACATATTTTTTATGTGCAGTAAAAATTGAATGCACATTCATGCTTTAGATTTTGAGTAGCGTTTATCAAACTGTGGAGCGTGCCCCCCTTGGGGGGCGTGATAACTCTAAAAGGGGGGCGCGAGCATATTCAAAAGTCGAGACAAAATTATTTTTAATAAATTATTAATTTACTGAAAGCAACACACAAAATACATATTCTGACACAACGAAACATAAAATACTTATTTACACTGATATATTACACTTATAATTATATCAGTGTGCTACACAATGTATTTTGTAATTAATTTAACAGTATTAAGATAAAAGCAAGTTTATTAATTAAAAATGACACTATGGGCTTGTCATATATATAATTTAAAACAAAAATTAACACTTATCTGGATAATTTTGTACTGTTTATAATTAAACCTTGACTGCCGATCAAAAGTTTCGCGATTCGATTCTAAATGGCAACCGTTTTCCAAGTACACAAGCATATGTTATGCATTGGTGAAGGGAGTAGGAATAAAGAAGCAAAAATAATCTGGAATAAGTAAATCCTTCACAAACATTTTCAAGGTCCTTTTATTGCATTACAAATTCTTTGGAATAATTTGACAGATAGCAGTGCCCAGAAAAGATCGTACTTCGGAAAGACGTATATATATGTTTGGGGAAATGAATGCTTTGGCTTAATGAGACGTTTGTATACTCGGGGGCGGGTGGTTGCTTAAGCGGCTAAAGTCGTATCGTAGTATTCGCGCGTCAAAGTATAGTATTATTTAATTCAGTAAGTAGTTAATGTATGAAGGGGGGGCGATGAAAATTATGATTGAATATTGGTTCGCGAATAGCAACTTTGAGAGGCAATGATTTTGAGAAAAAAGGTACACGCAGTTTGAAAACATTTATTTTGAGAAAATTGCATTTTTAATGAAAAAAGGCACTTCATCACAAAAATAATAAATTAATGTATTTCCCTATGTTATTAAACATTAGTATCTTCTTAATTTTTTTACCATAAAATAGGACACAAAAAAGTCTTAAAATGTTCAGAAAATCCATACATAGTATATTCCAGTTTTCGTTCAACGACTTTTTTTTTAGCATTTTGTATCGATTTTCACAAATTATGTAACAATCTGTGGAGAACTTTTAACTTTAATGCATTGCAAATATCAAAATTGACCTTAAAACGTCATAAATATAATGTAACATGTATCAATATGTAAAGTAATGATTTGGGAATATGTAATTTTACGACATTGCGAAAGGTTTCATTATGGATTTGTATGTTCACATGTTAAAACAATTTCTAAAAGTTTCAAAATTCAAAATTTTCTCTAAACTGTACAAGAGATTTCTAAACAAGTCAAAAATAAAAATGTTTTCATGTTTATTAAAATGAAGTTTGTGTATTTTTATGCATATATCAAGCTTCTCGCAACGACAGAAACCTTTACACATCTGTGAGTCATAATTATTTACCATTTATGGTATATATAATACCTTTGATTATTAAAGCTTAAAAACCTGTCTGAACAATACATAAACATGAATATTTGCAATGAATTGAAATATTTAAAATATATTGTTTAGTTTTCTCAAACACATGTAACATAAAAATATCACTATGAATTTCAAAAAAAAATGACATTTTTTGTCACGATATATGGACTTCAGACAGACATTTTGGGAAAATCCCCCCAAAACTCACATGAATATGTATAGTTACATATGAGTAACACGAAGAAAAATATTTCATGCGCAAACATACATTATATTCTGAGAAAAAAGATGCATACATTTTTAAAAACATCATTTTTTAGAAAATTGAATTTTTGCTATAAAGTGTGACTTCATCAAAAAATTAATGAATTACAACATGTACTTGTCCCATTTTATTAAACGCATCTATGCAATTTATTTTGCACAAAAGTGTAAACAATAAAAGTCTTAAATTGCCCAGAATAGCATTTTTCAATTTTTTTAAAAAGATAATATCTAGGATTACTTTAATTTTCTCAAATCTGTATCAATTTTTGAAGAATTAGCAGCTTTTATGCTTTACAAATATCAAATTTGAACATGAAGCATCATAAATATAATGTGAAAATGTATGAATATGTTTTTGGAATGAATTTGAGAAAAATGAATGAAACTGCAAATTTTAAATAATTTTTAATCACCGTTTTAAACATTCCTCTAAGCTAATTTTGACTTAAAGGAAATTCAGCAGCAAAATAAAAGAGAAAAAAAATATAAAATTTGTAAGACTAAAATTAATTGGTGTTATGAGAACTCCAAATTTTCTAGCTTTTTATTTCTTTTATTTATATTGCATTCCTCTTTCTTAATTTATACAAAATACACTGGTGTGCAAAACTTAAGCAACAATGTAAAAATTTAGCAGATAGCCATGAAATTGCAGAAAAGGAGGTCTGGAGATCAGTAGAGGGAACACAAAAGTCAGTAGAAACGTCATGCGTATGCAAATATCAGGAACAAAACGTCAGAAGTGATGTGAGCGTACGCAAAACGCGTGATGTCGGCGCGCGCTGCTCAACAGTAGAATGAAATGTAGGACGGAGACGCAATTCACTATATTCTCTGCAAGTGCCAGTGAGTAAGTTCGTGAAATATGGCTAGAAAAAATCATCTGGATGACTTCACACGTGGAAGAATGATCGGAAAGCTGGAGGAAGGGCGTACTGTCACAAGTGTAGCTGCAGAGTTCGGAATCAACAAAAGTGTCGTTTCGCGCGCTTGGAAAGGTTTCCAAACCACAGGTACAGCTGTTAGAAAGGTTGGTGTGGCCACCAGAGGACAACAACTGCAGGGGATGACCCATATATCATCCTGCAGGCGAAAAAAGTTCGACAGCAGTCAGCAAGCGCCATTGCTCAGAAACTCTGTACAGCAACAGGTCGACAAGTGCAGCGGTTTACTGTGGCCAGACGCCTTCAC
>BMAV01024577.1:49049-98438 GCA_019973955.1 Trichonephila inaurata madagascariensis
CAGCTTTCAACTGCATAACATAGCTCTTCGAAATCAATCCGAATTTCTTTGGTCTTGATTAAAGATGGTAGGCTCGTGGTTCTCAAACTTTCCCTATTGGTGACCGAATTTTCAATTATAATCTTTATCTCGCCCCCCCGAATAATAATGTACTAAATTCAATAATATATATAATGCAGTTTTGTGCTAAAGCTACAATGCGATCATAATTACAAACCGTACAAATTAGCAAGATAATAACTAAATTTTGTTTATGTTACTTTTATGTGATATACATTTCACTTTTTTTTTCTTTAGTTCGATTCACTATAAAAGTGTGATTTTTAGTTTGTTTTAAGCTATAAATTACTTTATATGTATTTTTAATATACAACACAAAAATCAAAATTCCAGTGAATAATTTCATTAAGAGAAAATATAATTACCTACTTTCACAGACTTTGCAATTTTTCTTTGATAATTTGAGAAAAAATCCCATTAAACTGAAGAAATTGTTCCAAATGTGTGTGACCTTAATGAAGGAGATAAATCACAGACACTTTTAGCTAACAATACAGGAACGTTATTTTCCAGCAAAACTGTCATATTTTGTTCACGTTAATGTAGCTTTGCTCTCGTTTGAGGATCTACAAATAGCATTTTGAATATTTTCTTCCCTGTGTTTTTTTGACAAGGCGAGGGGCTAAATTTATGTCTTCATAGATTTATTCATAGTGTTCTTTAGCCAGCATTTGAAAAGTTCAATACAACTCAAACGTTTCATGTCTTTCAATTTTCTCATATTTACTTTCGCTATCATGATTAATATTCATTATTTCAGCAGGTTCTTCAATAGCTTGATAATTTTCAAATTCCTTCCATAGAGATTACAGATGCCCATTTTTTTATATATATTGTGCTCATTTACATTTATAAACCATACTATAAGTCGAACAACGCAGCCATCAAAACCATAAAGTTATTCATAGAGAAAAGTGAAACATGTTCATAGAAAATATTTTTCAACAAAAGTGGTCGCGCAGGAAACTCGATCAAAAGAAGTTCCTGGATTGTATAAAAACTTTTGCCACTCTCAAAATAAGAGGCATATTTGTGACAAATTCATTGAATTCCCACTAAGACAGTCTAAAAGGAGGATACCGTCAGTCACTGATAAAGAATAAACAGTTTTTCCAGAATTTTAATGATTTCGTAAGCCTGAGGTGAATCTGCGCCTCATGCGACCGCTCCCATGAAATGTATTCAAGATAAAAATAACGATGTCAGTTCTAAAAAATAATTGTGTAAAACATTTTTAATTATGCATTATATGTTTCAGACCACTCAGAAAAATACATCTTGGCCAAATAATCCTTCAAAGTCCTCAATATGCTTATCCATATATCATAATTTTTCATTAACAGGGGAAAAAAAGAAACAGAAAAATATTATTTTCAACTTTCCTAATTGAAACAAAGACGGAGTGAAACATACCAGTAAGTGTGTTTGAAGGTCAAATAATGATAATCAAAAGTAGCATTATAGGGGGTTAAAACAAACGTAGTAAAATAATCCCTCATCGTGGGATTACAGCAAAGCAAACAAAATGTCTTTTTTTATTTGGTTATAGGATCAAAGATAGCTAATGAGCGTTTGAAGTGGAATCTTTTATTTTTGATGATCACCATATGATGAATATAAATTATATCACAGTGTAAATTTGTATTTTTTTATTATGTCAGAAAGCATTTTGTTTTACTTCATTCCAAAAAATTAATTTTAAACCTTTTATTTTCAATATGCTAGCGCCTCTCCACGGAACGCGACCCAAAATTTGAAAAAAGCTGCGGTACGCCTATGATGACGACTTTGATTCGCTTATTCAAATTCGACTCGATTATGCAGAATTCATAGTACGTATTCTACGCTAACGCGTGAGTAAGACTACGATATTTCTCGAAGTCATATGTAAAAGGCCTTATGAATTATTTGAAGGACTTACAAGTAAAATTGAGGAATTTTTCATAGGCTTTTAATTTGATAGCTGTACTTTTTTTTTAACACGCGATCACTCGCGCGGGGTCCTCTGTACACCCAAGCGACAAGAAGAGCCTCCTAGGATACTAAACAGAATGCGCAGAACCACGATTTTTTTTGTAGCTGCACATTTTAGTTTATTGAAGCTTCAGGCCTGGTGTAATCAATCTCGCTAGGACGATTGGAATATAACGACCTTCAACAGTTTATCTGGGGTGCTGAGAACACCCCGCGAGTGATTGAGTTATATTTTCGTACTCGAAGCATCTAAAATTGAGTACGTTTTACTCTTTCCGTTTACATTTTTTTTACAAATATATTAATATAAATGCATATTTTGTTTAAAATTTCAATAATTGTAGCATAAAAATTAATATACTTCTATAAAATAATTGTAAAATATAATTTATTTCAAAAAAAAATTTTTAAAGCATTTTCTAGAAGTTATGTCAAAAACTTCATAGGAAAGGGAGAAACGGCGATTTCGTCTTCTATACTAGAGGCGCGCAAACTATGGGTCGCGACCCGTGTGGGGGTCGCCAGAAGTTTTTGAGGGGTCGCCAAATTTTTATGAAATGCATTATGCCTTCATGCTGAATACCATACAGTGTACATATAAAGAGTGAAACGCCGTCACTTACTGTTTAATTACAATTTTCTGCTGTTCCCTCTTTCTTTGACCATAATGCGTAATATATGTAAAGTGTGAAGACGCAAGTTTTTCACTCCGGTAGATGACGCCCTCTTCACGGTAATTCGCCAGTTTTACTGAAAAGCGCCTATTTGTCTGACGTATTGATGTTATACGTACTGTGTCGAACGGTGCGCTCTGAGCATGCGCACCTTACGAGATGGAGTGGTAATCAAGCGCTGTTAAGAGTCATCTTGTAGACATGCATACCAAGCCAAGGCCAACCAAACGACCAATTATCGCTGAATGTTTTACAGTGCGTTTTCATGTAAAGCTGTAGCATATAACAGTTGGCCTGCAATTTTTTTAGTTTCTCCTCGAGTTTTATCATGTGACGTTGTGTAATTATGATTTTTTATATTTTTATCGGGTTTTTCTGCTCTTTGTTATCAGGTATGTGCTATCATTAGAGAAAGATCTCTGTTAATTTTATTGAATTTCTCAAAAAAAAGATGATAAATTTATTTTATTATTTGTTTTAGTTAAAAAAATTTAACCCCTATATTCAAAATGGATAAATGGGTAATACGTACACCAGGTACATCTTCAGCTAGCAAACGAACAAATACTGATGAGGAGTCTCAAAATTCTGAACTAAATGCCCCATCTAAAAAAATAAGAAAATACAATGATGAATTTATTAAGTATGGTTTTAGATTTTGTGTTGTTGATGATGAAAAACGCCCGATATGTGTCATTTGCAACGAAAAATTAGCAAATGAGAGCATGAAACCAGCTAAAATAAAAAGGCATCTGGAAACTAAACATAAAGAACTTCAAAATAAACATGCCAATTTTTTTCAAAGACGAACTGAAAATTTGAAAATTCAAAGTGCAAATCTAAGGCAATTTACAACAATACCTCAGAAAGCATTACGAGCTTCTTTAGAAGTTTCGGTTAAAGTGTAGTATAGGGGGGGGGGGGCCCGGCGCAGTCCTTTATTTTGGTGACTAAAACCGGGCGCCAAGGTACTTTTTTCGTAATTATTTATTATTTATTTTAGAATGAATTCGATATCTCACCATGACCTTTAGAAAAAAAATCGCCAAATCCGAAGAAAAAACGCTAAATTTAAAGCGGCCCTCCTATACTACACTTGAATCGAAATTTGTTATCTAATAGGAAAAACAATGAAACCCCATACAATTGGAGAATCCCTTATCCTTCCTGCAACAACTAAGATTATATCAATTATACATGGTGATAAATATGGAAATGAACTAAAAGCAATATCATTATCAAGAAATACCGTATCGGCGGATTTTCGAAATGTCACGAAATATTGAGTCAGAAGTCATAAAACACATACAAAATTCATCTATATTTGCTTTGTAACTGGACGAGACTACCGATATTACTAAAATGTCACAACTAATTATTTACGTTAGATTTATTTTTAATGAAGATATAACAGAAATGTTTTTATGTTGTAAGAGTTTGGAAGGAAAAATAACTGGAGAAAAATATTTGAAGTAATAAATGATATTTTGAAGCTAAGTCCCTTATACCTGGGCAAATTGAGTTGCGGTTTGTACTGATGGAACTGCAGCATTAACAGGTTCGAACAAAGGGCTCAGAGGCTTAATCCAGAAAGTGGCGCCTCATATGGTATTTAATCACTGTATGATTCACATCGGCAAGCTCTTGTTGCAAAAGATATGGATGAAGAGTTGCACAACATATTACAAGACGCTGTTAGTTCAATTAACTACATTAAATGCAACAGTCTTAATAGCCGTCTCTTTTCAATACTTTGCAATGAGATGGGCTCAGCGTATGAGAGATTACTGTTACAAACCGAAGTCAGATGGCTCTCACGTGGGAAAATACTACGACGGATATTTGATTTGAGAAATGAAGTGTACATGTTTTTAAGCGAAAAAACATAGATTGGCAAGTTATTATATCAATGAAGTTTGGCTAGGGAAGTTGAGCTATTTAGTTGATATTTTCGAAAAACTTAATGACTTAAATTTGAGCTTGCAGGGTGAGAATTCTACTATCATAATTCAACCAGTAAAATTCAAGCTTTTAAAAATACGTTTAGTCTCTGGCAAACTGAACTGAATAAAAACAACACCGACATGTTCCCTTGCTTTAACGATTTTATCAAAGAAAATAATATAGATATATTTACATTGAAAAACATCATTTCCAATCACATTGAAAAGTTAAAAGAAAATTTTTCGAGANTGATGACGACTTTGATTCGCTTATTCAACTTCGACTCGATTATGTAGAATTCATAGTACGTATTCTATGCTAACGCGAGAGTAAGACTACGATATTTCTCGAAGTCATATGTAAAAAGCCTTATGAATTATTTGAAGGACTTACAAGTAAAATTGAGAAATTTTTCATAAGCTTTCAATTTGATAGCTGTACTTTTTTTTTAACACGCGATCACTCGCGCGGGGTCCTCTGTACACCCAAGCGACAAGAAAAGCCTCCTAGGATACTAAACAGAATGCGCAGAACCACGATTTTTTCTGTAGCTGCACATTTTAGGTTATTGAAACTGCAGGCCCGATGTAATCAATCTCGCTAGGACGATTGGAATATAACGACCTTCAACAGTTTATCTGGGGTGCTGAGAACACCCCGCGAGTGATTGAGTTATATGTTCGTACTCGAAGCATCTAAAATAGTGTACGTTTTACTCTTTCCGTTTACATTTTTTTACAAATATATTAATATACATGCATATTTTGTTTAAAATTTCAATAATTGTAGCATAAAAATTAATATACTTCTATAAGATATTTGTAAAAAATAATTTTTTTCAAAAAAATTTTTCAAAGCATTTTCTAGAAGTTATGACAAAAACTTCATGGGAAAGGGAGAAACGGCGATTTCGTCCTCTATACGATACTGTATCAAAATATTGTCAAGATAAGTAAATTCGATGACTTCGTAGTTTCAGAACCAAACTTGGAGTGATGAAACTTGAAATTTGTAAATATTTATAATACAGGTGGTATTGATATTACTGATGAAATGTGCAGTATTTATGATGTATCGCGAATATGTTACCGTTGGTCATTGCAAATATTTTTTAATCTACTTAATACTGCAGGAATTAATGCTTCCATTGTCAATCATTCGGTTCTTCCTGAAAAGAAAATTAGACATTCAAGATTCTAGAGTGTAACAGATGTTCCTGCTTACTTGAAATAAGATATTAGATATTTGGATCCAATTTAGTTACTGCAAAACGGAGAACTGCATTTATTCCTAGGTGAGATCGGTACCATGTTTTAATGGTAGTGACAGATGAAAAGGCTTTTTCAATTAAATAAATTGTAGAGAATTGAATCAGAATTTTCATCGCGTGATTGGTAAGCAAAATCTCAGATCTTGATAAGGATGAATGAAATTTAAAATTACGAATTTCGTCGGACCATAAGTGATGAGACTTTTTGTTAAATGCTTGCTTAAGTTATTATCCTGAATTTTCCCTGAAAATTTCCATGATCATTTATTATATTCCACTTTTTCTTGGGACCAGCGAAATTTTCTAGCGGACCGCTAGTGGTCCACGGTCCTCCACATGGGTGACCTTTGGTTTAGCATGTTTACATCTCGGTGATCTCTATCTCTTGCTATCTTTAATATGTCTGCCACGTAGAATATTCGTTAGAATTGGCAAGTTACCCTGGAAACTTCCTGTACCTCTCTCTGTAAACCACCTCGATGGTCCTCTCTCCTGATCCCTATGATCTCTGATTGGAATTATCATAGCCCTGCACTTCGCAAACTAAGCCCTGTTATAAGCCTGTAAATGTCCTTGCATGACAAAACATTGTCGTAACTGTGATTCTATGGTCGGCATCATCGTATACCAGGTGAAGAGTCTATTATTGGACCGGTTACTTTGACACTGACAATGCACTCCATGGTATTTTTTTCTGCACAATAGCCACATGTTCAAATTTACAAAAAGTGAAAAGCCATTAATAAATGGTGTGTTCCATCTGTAGTTCACTTTGAAGAAAAAGTCATATGTTGATTCGCCAGAAAATCCATAAGTCGTTGAAAGAAATACGGGTTATTATTAAACGTCTAACAGACGACGATACAGCCGTATCAGCTGAAGATGTGACGGAAGATTTTAAAGAAAAATAAATTACAGTTTAACTGTAACATCTTCATTAGGTTTCTCATATAAACAAACAAAAATAATATGGACATACTTTCGAGAATTAATTGTGAAATTTTTATTCGTACAGATCACTTATTGTTAAACGTGTAATCTCATAACTGATATTTTAAAAAAAAAAAGAGCGCAATGTTACTGGTAAAAATTTAATAGAAATTTAGTGCAGGGATTGATAACGAAAAATTAAAATTTTTTTTTCTTAAAACTGCAAGTCACTTATAAAAAAAGAGAGATAACTTATTTCCTGAGAGAATTAAACTCTTAGACAATCTCCTTTAGATAAAGGACAATGAAACTGTTGAGAACGGAAGATTTTAATGAAAATGTTAGCAGGGAAATGAACTGACTAAAAATTACTATCCCTCAACACAATTTGTCTTTAATACACGAGCAATCAAACGCAGCATTTGAAAACGCACACAGCGAGATCACGACCATGCCCTCTGGGTGACCACGAAAACAAGACTCAAATCTTTACAAGCTTTTAAAATAGGAATACTGCCGGAATGAAATGAAGTGATAATTGACAAAAACATAAATTACCCAAATTTACAGAAATATCTGTTTCCAAATTATGCTTTATTGAGTCTAATTTTTGAAAAACAGTGGACACACTTTTAAAAACGCATGTTTTGTGCACTTCCAATAGCTGCTCATCCTGGCTGTAATTCCAAAACCAATTATATTTAAATTTGAAGGTTCAATATACAAAATATTAGTGGTCATAATAGTTTTTAAAAGGAATACATATAGCTACATTAAATTTTTAAAAAAATAAAAAATTGAAACTTTTTTATTATTTTTAAGAAATAAATTAAGTGAATTTAAAATACTCCTATACATATCATAAATTTAATAAACAAACTTAATGTGGATTGTGAATCCAATTGTAATACCTTCTGTTAAAATCGTGATCCTAATTATACTTAATTCCAGGGTAGAAGACGGATTCTGAGGCCTCAGTAAAAAAATCACTTTTTGTAATGGTAAGCTCGTTGCGAATTAAAATCTTAAAGTAGATGGACAGGAAATTGCGCAGTAGAACTGTTGAGAACTGAAAACCTTAATGGAAATGGGTATGAGGGAAATGAACTGACTCCAAATTAGTATCCTTCAACACAATATGCTCTTGATAGTTAGTGATTGTTCAGTGTGACACAATTACATTCCGCTTATCGAGTTGCGACTAATATAGTTAAAATATCATGATCAATCCCTATTCACTGTAGCATGTTTCACCCGTCTTTCTGTAGCTGCACTTGAAATCTGGCTACAACATTTTTCAGTGCTATTTGTGTAGCACAGACCGCTATTCTTCGAATTGAAGATTTCCACAGGGTCTCTTAATCATTCCTTGGTTACTCTCAAGGATTACTAACTTGCATATGGCACTTGATCATCAATCGAACATGGAATTGGAACTATAATCAAGCTACTCTACCTCATCCACTGAAACATCTTCCGTAAAGTGCGAAGAGCTCACTTCATTAAAGGTGTACATTAGGAAGCTGCAAATTATTTGCAGCGAGAAAGAAAAACCGTCTCCCTGCTCAAACCTGTCTCCAACAATGTACCAACCCCAGCTGCTCGCATCATATTTTTCCAAAAATACACCCCCGTGAGTACTGTTCCTCCATCTCCCACTAGAAGAAACAGTCAAAATAAACGAAAGGACGAAGATGATTTCGAATTTCCCCCACTCAGAAAAACTGGAAGAATTATTACTCTCGAACTCCCCACTGATTTTATTTTGCAAATTCCATTCTCCCTTCTCCCAAACGTCTTAAATAGACAAATCTCAGGTCAACAGACCCCAACAATTGTAGGTAACACGTCTAAAGCTGCAACCAGTCAGCAGCCCCAAAGGGCAACTACTCTCTAGCACCACCATTAATGCTAAAAATTACAGATAACTATTGTGTACAAATCGATAACATTAAACACTTACACCCCAACTTAGGACTAAAAACCATTGGTGAGTATATAAAACTTTACTCAGATACCGTTGAACAAAGCAGGATCGTAGCTCCTACTCTTAAAAACGTAAAATATCAATTCTACGTTATAAAACTTTGACAGTAAAAATGTACACTAATAAAACTTTTCTTGGGTGTTTTTCTAATTTTAGAGACCCATAAGGTCATGTGTAATATGCATTTACTTTCAAAATTCAGGTTAATTCAAAAAATTTCTTCAAAAGTATATAAACATTTAGATAGATGCAGAATCTGTGAATCGATTCATAACGCAGACCCCAAAACAAAGAAACACAGAAAATTTTTAAGAACACTTAAAAAGAAAAAAATAGTGTCTTAGAAGTTAATGAGGGAAAGGATTATATATCTGGTGTATTTTAATAAGAAAGTGTTTTCTTGTAATCAGATGAGTTTAATGTTATTTTTGTCGTTTTCTCAAAATGAGTTTTTTCACATTTATTCTTACCGCAAAACACAATATCTCAAAAAGTTATGCTTGAATGAAAGACAAATTTTATGTTTATGTTTTTTTAAATACTTATACAGGGAATACACTTTTCTTAAGATTTTGTGTTAAATAGAAATTTTTTTATACAGCAATAAAGTGAAAATTACAATAGCTTTTAAAGAAAGTGTCAACGTATAGAAGCTCGAAACGCAATAACTTCCCACGTAATAGTTATATTACCTAAATAAGAGTCTATTCCCTAGATAAGGTTGTATGCTATATTATTCAATTTACAAAATGTCAATATATTATTTTTCTTATCAGTTATCATGTTTTGCGTAAAGTCTTATTTTTGCTTATTTTTTTTATAAAATACCCTTTGACAGTAAAAATGTACACTAACAAAACTTTTTTGGGTATTTTTCTAATTTTAGAGACCCATTAGGTCATAAAATATGCATTTACAGGCAAAATTAAGGTTAATTCAAAAAATTTCTTCGAAGGTGCTCTTACCTTAAACGAATTGATATAACTATTAATTTCTTCATTGTCATTTGGCAGCTCTTGTTGTCATTCCATATTTTTTAAGGTTTCTGCATAGCAACGTGTTACAATATATTTTATATATTTTATCTGGTAACAAGCACCATTAAAATCTATTTATTCCTTTATTATTCTTGGAAAGCCTTTTTATGCAATCAGTTTCAGCACACTCATAATAGAAAGTTAACGTCTTTCCCCAACCCATATCACTTCTCAAAATAGATACTTGTATCGGATCCATTTGGCTCTTTCTTGACGGTCTGGATCTGTAAATTGATATGACCTCACAGTACCGAAACAGTGAAGTGATATTTCTATAAGGACCCACTACAGTCTTCCCCTCCTCTCACTGGTTTTCCTACTGCCGAGAAAGCATTAGCACGTTTAGCAACTGGGAGATCTCTCTCTAGCTATGGCTAATACACCGGAACCACAGACTTTTTGCTCGAATTCCCAAGTTCCCAGGTCAACATCATATTCTTCTCTCTTTAAACCACCTGGGCGGTCAGTTCTTCCGATCCCTATAATCTCTGATTATAAGGATTGTGGCCCTGCACCCGGCACCATCAGGCTTGGTCCAAGCTGCCAATAGTCCTTAGAGGACAATGTCCTGTCGAGACTGTGATTCTCCTCTCGAATTCATCACAAACCGTTTGAAGGATCTATAAATGGACCGATCATTTCGCCGTTTACAATGCCCTCCTTGGAATTTTTTCTTCAACATAGCCACATATTCGAATTGATAAAAAAGGAAAAGCCAGTAATAAATGGTGTGTCCTGTCTGCAATTCATTGTGAAGAAAAAACCATCTTAGGCTCAACTCACACCAAACGATTCCGAATCATTCCCCTTCACACTTTTGTGATAGACCAGGATTCGGCTTCGTAAATTCCCGTTCAAATAAGCCAAGATTCGCTTCCCGCTTTCACTCCAACCGAAACCGGTTCAATCTGCCATTATTCTCAAACTCCCGAGATTCGGCAGGTCAGACTTTTCTTCACTCATTCCCTCAGCTGGGAGCAATTTCTTAAAGAAAAAGGGAATTCAAACAAACAGAGTGTTGATTTTTTTTTGTGTTTTCTATGTTATTAATGATTATATCACATAAATTTCTACTACAGAAACTGATTTCAGATGTTTGAAGATAATGATTTTCTTGTTAGGTTTATCATGAGTTTGTGTTTGTGCCAATAGATGGCGCTTATACTTTCGGTATTCATAGTATTCTTTTTATTATGTAAACTAACTTTAGTTCTTGTCGCCGAGTATGCAGGCTGTATTTTATCCATACTAATCTTGAGTAAGTAATACAATTAATTTTGAATGTATTATTTTATTTTATTTTAGAAGTTTGAAAACTTAATTCTTAACTTAATAATACTTATAATAAAATGTGCTTTTTTTGAGAGGGGGAATATTCTGAAGGTGGTTTGAAATAGCTTCAGAGATCAATTAGATAAGAATTAATTTAATTTTGGGACAGAAAAAAAATGAAATATTTATAAGAATGCCAAGAGGAAATAAAACCCAACTCCAAGGAGTTGTGTTTTATACTCCAGGGATTACGACGTTAAACGCCCTCTACCGGCAATACGTAATGCGCCATCACACTGCATTTCTAATAACTTGCATATCTCAACGCTATGTACCTTCATGCCTAGTTTAGTTACGGTCCCACAATTATTTCTGGGTGTGCTAATTTTTTGTCCATTAATGTATATTAGTTCTTTTGGATGTTTTACAGAAATAAAAAACAACCGAGACATTCAAAAAATATTATTCTCCTTCACATTAGACAACTCTGGAGAAACTGCTTATCTACACACCATCAATCATCAAACGAAGAGATATTGTTATTTACAGGCAAACAACATTATTTTCCATTGTAAATATTTTTTGCATTTTACTTTAAACGTTCTATCTTACAAGCCACTGCGAATAGAAAATTTTTTAATGCCTTTCCACACGCGCCATCCTATAACATTCTTCTTTAATAATTATTTTGAGTAAAATGATACTTGCTTTTATGGTTATTTAATAGTGGGAAAGATGTAGAATTCATTTATATTTCTAACCGTTTGATGCAAGTGACAAATAACGTTATAAACTTAAAAGTGAACTCCGGTAATATGACTGCTGATAACAATTTGCAACTTTTTACTTACACGTGTCTGGGTCCTATAACTTTGGAATCTCGTATGGTGATACGATTAGTAGGGTGGTAGTCAGGCTCTTGACTAATTAAATAAACTTTTTAAGATTATCTCTATTTATAATACTGATTGATTTTTTTACAAAATTGTCTGTGTGTGATTGTGAGAAACTACTTATACTCAAGAAATGACATGTATTTTTTTTGTAAATGTTTACAGTGGTGTTTACAAAGAAATGAATATTCATTTCTTCTTATGAAATGTGCTTTATTAAAATTTGCGTTGATTTAATGATGCATTCGATTATTAAGATTGGTTTTTTTTTTTTGAAACTTTTTTTTTAATGTGAGCAAAAATGAAAAATATCCTTGCGTCACTCTACTTTCAGCATAAAATTTTGTCAGAATTTGGCATATTCAATAAGGACGAAGAAGAAACTAAGAAAACGGCACAATAATTAACAGCACCAATCAATTTTATGCGCTTCATTCCTCTTTGCGATGAGAAGTTAATGGACAGGGTGATTTTACTGGAAGCGAGTCAGCAATTCTTCTAGTCTAAAATATGCAAATGCTAAGAATTGTTTCATACAATTTTTTCCTTCGTGATATTAATATAACCGTTTCATAGACTTAGCATCATCTTCTTTTCTTTATAATCCATCTCAAATGTTTTGTTGGATTTGATAAAAAGCTAATGCATTGCAAATGATGAAGCAAGATAAAGTTTCAATAAAAGACAAAGCTTTGTGAGCCAGCATTTCTCAAACTATGGGGTGCGCTCCCCTTGAAGGGCAAGATAACTTTACAAGGGGGGCGCGAGCATATCATAAAGTCGAAAATAAAATATTAAAATAATTGCAATTTTACAGAATGAAATGAAAACAAAATACGTTCTAAAATAATAAATGTAAAATACATTGATATGATCTATACTTATAAATGCATCTGTACTGCACAATGTATTTGATAATTAATTTATCAGTACTTTTTTAAGAACAAGATTAATAAATACTACTGACTTCCATGGGCTTGTCATATACAAAATTATACACAAAATTTAATATCTATCTTAATAATTTGTATGATTAATAATTAAAGGTCATATTGTAGCTTTAGTAACAAAGTACGTTATTTTTTAAATCAATTCATTGTTATTGTATGGAGGGGGGCGCGATGAAAATTATGATTGAAAATTGGGTCGCACGTGTTGAAAGCTTGAGAAACACTGTCGTGAGCAATAACATTATCTTGCAGTTTTTAATTAATTTGGTGCGGATTGATAATAGGATAAAAAGAAATCAGGATGTACGGAGATTTGAATAGATGGAAAAATAAAGCCGATCACTAATATTACACGAATGTCGTATTGACTGTATTAACTATATACTTAAAGAAATTATACCATTTTAATTCAACTTTATGAATTAAATTTAAAAGTCAGAAAGTCCATCTGAATTTCTCGAGGAATTTGATTCCGGATGTTTTCTAGTGTTGCATTTAAAAGAATATAACGCTATAACTGTAATACTAGTATTAACGCTAAAAATTTCGTAATTTGAAACATGTTTCATTGAGTAAGATAACAACCATAAGTGAGTACTTTAACGTGTATCACCCTTTCGCGTACAGAGTATCTTTATTGAACCAGAAACTAAATTCACTATGTGACGGCTTCAACCACGTGATGGTAACACTGTATCCTTCATGATCCCACCAACACCCGAAAGGTTAAATTGGAAAATGTTTACTTATAGAGAGTATTAAAGGCAGAGGGAATTGCTAACAAGAACGTAACATTTCCTAACTTCAAAAATCTGATTTCTAAGTTTAACGATGCCTTAATGCGACAATTTGCTGAAAAGGCATGTTTATGCTATTTTATACCCGTACTCATTACGAGTTTTAAATAGCAGCACAAAAATGTTATGGAGATTTTTTCAAGAACTAATTGTAAGCTGGTTTATTCATTACAGCTCTATTCAAGGGAAATGCATTATCCCATTACTAAACTGTCTTAAACAAAGGGTGTAACATTACAGATAAGAAAATTTTAATTGAAAATTATTAAAAGGATTAATAACAAAAAAATAAATTTTAGCTTCATAAATCCACGAAGTATGTGCAAATGTGAAATAAACGTAATTAATGTATTAAATATTTAGACAAATTACGTAAATGTATAAGAAATTGAGTTGTAGAAATGTAATGAAAAGAAGCATTAATCGGAAATGTATAAGAGGGAAAGGGTCGGCTCCAAATTACTACTTTAATGTGCCTCACCCCACAATACACCATAATATTAGTAAACAAGCAATCGAACTCACGAATTGACAATCTCAACAAAGATTTCACAAATATTTTCCCTTGGTGACCATGAAATATATACAGTTTTTCTAATATAGAACTGCCGGAAACAATAGAGCTTTTAACTGACAAGAACATAACATACCTAAGTTTAAAAATTCGTTTTTTTTTTAATAATTTCACTTTGAGACTTGTTATAAAAAAGTGTACATGCATGTCAACTGCCATGCATTGCGAATTTCATCTTGCTGCACACCCTATTTCTGGTACCAAAATTTATGATGCTTATGTTTTATTATACAAATTATTAGTGGTAATAATAATTTTCTTATTCGAGAATATACAGCTGAATCAAATTAAAAGAAAACCCTTAGACATTTTTACCAGTATTTACCATCAAATTAACTCCTTTCAAAAGACTGTTATTCGTATCATGGACCTTACAATACAGTCACCCCCAAGTGACAAAGCTGAATGGAGATCAGTATTTGACAATAACTACCAAAAGAAGAAGACTGAGGACTATATACGATCTTTTTCATCAGATATTTGTAGCCATGGGTAGGACATTTTTCCGGTAAACATTGTACAGACATTTGGGTTATATTTGTATATATGCGTGGAGGCCTGTCACATGTATTACACTACGACCAGTTCGTGTCATAAGCAACTAGATTAACAGACCATGCAACGTGGACATTATCACGGTGCACTTATGTGATGTTTTTCAACCATTTCATTTTTAGCTTCGTTTCAGATTCACGTCGGATTTTCATATGAAGGACTCTCCAACTATTCATTACCAAGATAAAAGCAATGAACAGGTTCGATATGGTGAAGCGGAAAAGCGTTTTTGAAGTGTACTTCTGACTGACTGACACGAATGCAGCTTTTAAAAGTTTAAAAAAAAATCTGTTTTTAAATACTTCTTTTAGACACTATTCATTATAAAAAAGAACACCGCTAGATTTAACTGACAAGAATGCTGAGTTTCAACTAGCTGCACACCTTGACTCGTAAAAAAATTTAATATATTTATGTTTGAAAGCTGAATATACAAATTATTAGTATTAATGATAATTTTTTTCTGAGAAACATAGCCACTTGAAATTTAAGACAAACCCTGAGACATTATTACCAGCATTTACAAACAAATAAATGTGGATTGCGAACCAATCTGTGACATCTTCTGTAACGGCATAACCGAAAGTTTAGTTATTTTCTGTTTAGTGATAAGGTTCCAAAGCTTTATTAAAAAAATAATTTTATTTAGAAGTAGTCCACACCCAATTGTGACAAATACTTTTATTGAGGCTCGTTTGCTCTTTCTTGACGGTATTTACAATCACATTTTATTAAAAAAATAAATAAATAAACTCCAAAATATATCAAAAAAATTTTTTAGAAGTCACAACGGACTACTACCTTATCGTGTATGAATCACATTTGAAACAGCGTATATTTAGTGAATCAGAACAGGAATTCACGAGTTGACTGCCCCAAATGTCCTTCGTGATCACACCAACATGCGAGGGATTACTAGGGGGAACATTTTTTTATATATTGTAAAGGCAGAAGGAATTCCTCACAAAAACGTTTCAAAAATATGATTTTTAAGTTTAAATATGCCTTAATGCGACTGGTAGTTGTAAAACGGTACTTATCTTTTTCGATACTCTCAATTATTACGAGTTTCAAATAGCTGCACACCCTGACTATAGTTTTAAAAATTATGATATTTATATTTGAACGTTGCATATACGACACTTTAGTAATAACAACTGTTTTTTATGGTGAAACATACATATGTACCTCACATTAAAAGAAAATCTAAGGAATTTCCGAAGTATTAACAAATAAAAGAAATAAACTCAAAGTTATCTTATTTATGTCATCACTATGAATAAACTAAATGAAAACAGATTGTGAATGTTATATTGTATTTGCTTTATTAGATTTCACACAAGAGCAAAAAAAATATATATGGAGATATTTTCAAGAATCAATTGGATCTTTTTTTATTCAGTACTTCTCTATTCTGGGGAAATGTATAATTGCATTACTGATTTTTTTTAACAATGGACGGATTTTTTTTGGAATACAAGTCAGAAAATTTTAATTAAAATTTATTATTAGGATTGATGAAGAAAACTATATAAAAAATTTTAGCTTCATAAAACTACGAGGTATAAATAAAAGCAAAATCAAATGTAAAAAGCGCAATAAACACTTAGACAACTTACTCTTGATGTAGATGGAGAAGAAATGGAGCTGTAAAACTGTAGAGGAAGGAAGTATTTACTGGAAATGTGTAGAGAGAAGGGAATCGGATCCAAATTACTACTATAATGTGACTCACCCCCCACAATACCCCATGTTTTCAGTGAATCAGCATTCGAAATCACGACTTAATAATGTCAACAAGATTTCATAACTAAGTACCCTTGCTGACCATAAAAAGTGTACAGTTTTGCTGAAATAGAACCTCTGGACTCAATAGAGCTTCTAAACTGAGAAGAGCATGACATTTCTAAGGCTAGAAAAATCGGGTTTTTATCTATGTTATAGTGAGAATATTTGTTGTAAAAGGGTATACATGTTAGAGCGACTCGAATGTAGTACGAGTTTGGACTAACTGCATACCCTGACGGCAATGCTAAAATTTTTGATATTTACGTTTGAATGTTGAATAAACATATTTTTAGTGGTTATAATAATTTTCTTATTCAAGATCATATAGCTACATCAAATTAAAAACATAGACATTTTTTCCAGTATTTACAAAAAATTGAATCATTTCAAAAGACTGTTTTTTATATCATGGACCTTACGATACAGTCACCCCCAAGTGACAAAGCCGACCGAACACCACATTTAGCAATAACTAACAAAAGAACACTGAGCACTGTATCCGACCATTTTCGTCCGCTATCTGTTGTCATGGCTGCAAAAGGTTTTAGGCAAAACATTATACAGACATTTGGGATATATGTGTCTATATGCGTGGAGGTTTGTCACAAGTATTGCACTACGGCAAGTCACTGTTGCAAACAGCTAGGAGTGGAGAACATGTAATGTTGACATCGTCAATGTGCACTTGTGTGATGCTTTCCAACAAGTCTATTTTTATCTTGGCGTAGGATTCACGTCAGACTTTCATATGGAGGATTCCAGGAATCCTTTATCATAAAAGACAACAACAGGAAACAGGTTCGATATGGCGGTGCAGTATAGCGTGTTTTGAAAGGTGTTGCTGACTGTGAATGACAAGACGCAATATATTAAAGTTTAAAAATTCTCTTTTCCAATTATTCCTTGTAGAAGTTTTCCGTTGTAAAAGGAAGCACAACTAGACTTAACTCATAAGCATTCTGCGTTTCAACTAGCTTCACTCCTTGACAGTCGTAAACAAATTCATGATATTTTGGTTAAAGGTTAAATATATATAAACTATTTGAGGTAATAATAATTTTTTTATTTCAAAACATATAGCAACATAAAATTAAAAGAAGAAAACTTGATTACCAATATTTACAAACACAGTAAATCAACTCAAAATACTGTTATTTATAACCTGGACTAAAATAATCTAATTGAATGTGAATTGCGATTAAATTTTGACACCTTCTGTAATATCGTGATTCCAAGTTTTACTTTTTACACTTTTACAAGCTGTTCTTGATCTAGAGGAAATTCAGCAGTAAAACAAAATAGAAAACAAAAATTTACTGACATTTGTATGAATGAAATGAATTAGAAATGTTTCGTCAATTATCTAACATTTTATTTCTTTCAACTATATTCCATTCATTTCTAATCTTCCACATAATGCAAAAAATAGCAATTTAAGCGTCCAAAGTTTACATGTCTGCAAGTGTCTCTAAAAACTAGTTTTAATTAACATCATTAAAATTATAATGTTATATGAAGAGGTACAGGTTATGAAAAAATATGTTTCGATATAAAATAATATAATAGTACCGAAATATAATTATTGTAAAACAAAATAGTTTCACATGTTTTCATCAGGTATGGATATATTAACTTGACTATTTATTTGAAACACAATATTAAAATTTTTGAAAAATAGGTGAGTAAAAAATAACAAGAATTTGAAAGCTGGACTGATTTTTTTGGTTAATTGCTCATTTCATTTAAGGATTCAAATTCAATTGAATACTGGACTTGAATATACTTAAATCACATGATATTATTACTGAAAATATGTATTACTTTTAATAATGCAAAATTCATTTAGTTTCGGAAATATTTCTAGAGAAATTGTAATCAAGATAATGTGTGATGCACATTCATTTGAACTTAAATTTAGTTTGTATGAAGCTTTTTAACACTGTAAATCGTCTGTAATTTTTAAAACGTAATACATGTTAGCTTTCTTTTAGATATAGATATTTAGAACGCTATTGACAGGGTTAGGGGACTCATCTACAAACTTATCACTAACAATTGTTCACCAGTTTTAATTAATCGCATTAATTCTTTTTTAGTTAACCAATCCTTCAAAGTAAGAGTGAATGATACGCTTTTTATCTTTTAATATCATATGTGGTGTGCCTCAGGGTCTTTGAGCCTGTCTTTTCCTTGGGCCCCTACTATTCAACATATACATTAAAGATATACCTAATCACCTTCAAACTCGTACTAATATTTAAGCTGATGATACTACTATTCTGGCTAATTATACAAATCACGACACTATCACCCATGCACTTAACTCGCAACTTACACCTTCTTGAAAACATCTTTAAACTTTAATCTACCGCATTATGCTTTACTGCAGTTTTTTCCATTCAATTTTTTTTTTTTTTAAACTACATTGAAAATTAAGGGATATACATAAACAAAATAGACAACTTTATGGAAATTTAATCTGTTAGAGCTAATTAATTAATTAAAGATATTCGATTGTAAAATAAATGATATACACTGTTCACTTAAAATAAACAGTCAGATCGTTTTCTAAAGTCTTCATTAATATACAAAAAAAAAGACACTTAAATTTTGACATTAACTATTTTTTTGGAAAAAAGATGGCAATCTTTGCAATCTGCTGAAAATGCAGTCAGCTTAAAACGCAATTTCTGCTATAAAATTATTTGCCTTTCCCGCTAGAATACTCATCATAGAACCTGAGCTGCCATACAACTTGGAAGAGTGATTTCAAAAAATATTTTTACTAGTATTGTCAGAATATTCGTAAAGATGATTAATCTATGTAATTTTAAAGTGAGTGGTACTTATAAGTACCATCAGTAAATAGAGGATTAACAAATGGAAAATAAAAATTAATGTAGATAAAACAATAGCCGTACTCTTCAACAGTAGAAGGAAACCAGTCACAACATCAACCCTCTATTACACACAACTATTCTGGTCTCAGAGCAATAAGTACCTAGGAGTACTCCTAGAGAAACATTTATCATGGAAACAACACATCTTAAACGCGCGTGAAAAATTCCGAAATGCCTTGCGCTCAATTTAGCCTTAATTTGCCGGAATTTCCAAAGGAATCTTTACAACAAAGTACTTTTCTACACTGCTGTTTTGTGGCTCATATTAACGTACAATTGCCCTATCTGGGGCTATGCAGCTAATTCAAACAATAAAATTTAGAAAATGTCCAAAATGCTTTAATCAGGAATATAACTAAGGCTTGTATATACTGTAAAAATAGATATATTTACAAAGCTATTAACATTTATCCTTTTAAAACCATATTCGAAAAATAGCAATTAAAATTTTGATAATCTGCCAAATTCTAACAAATTTAATGTCTTAAACCTTGAAAATTACAATCCCAATGTCAATATTAAGAGGCCCAGACGAATAATTCTGGACTCGTATAATCCCCACTACTCATTAAAAGCATCATTCCTCTCGCGAATGATCATTTTCTAAGTTTTCATTTTACTTTCAAGTTTCCTTTCTTAACCCTCCAAGCGGTCTGCACGTAAAATCCTGTCATTCTAGAGATGGTTCGAGAATGCTCCCGCACTTAATTTTTTGCCTTCAAGTAAGATTCTCAAAAGTGGTTGAACCGTATTTTTCTGAAATCTCCCCCACCCCCCTTTAAAGGTATAAAATCTTGAAAGATAATTAGGGAAGGTGGAATCCACGCAACAGGACACTGAAAGGAAGTTTTATGGCCCTCAGGGAACCCCTCTTTTCTGACCCTGAAGCAATAGTAAAAAATCGGGGAAGAATTTCTTTAGACCCCAGTTAGTGTTTGTTTGTTGGCTTGATTTGAGATTTTTCGAAATTTTGAAAAGTCCCAACGCATAAATAAAATACATTATTATTCCCTTTTGATTTCATATTAACCGTTACCAGGTAGGTCTTGTCAAGGCAATCTGCTATTTTACATAATTAGTCAAATTACTTTTTTAAGTATATTCTATTGCTTCATTTTCCTTATCTTATCAATGATTTCAGTTTTTGAAGCATGATTATTTCATTATAAGATGTCTAAAAAATTAATAGAACACCGAACACTTTAATATCTGAAACCTTTAAACCTTCCAACTACTAAAAGTGAATAAATTAAAACTTCATCAAATAATTTGAAACATTTTCTTACACTTTGTTAAAAATAACAACAAAAAAACAGCTAATTCAAATATTTTTTTTTAGATTTTAAAGCAAGATGCCCATGGAAGTTTACGTACAGTACCTAGTTATATATTGTTAATATACACCAAATTGTATTTGAACTTTAAGGGCTTGAACTTCAGTTTACATCAAAGAGAACATTGATGAAGATTTTCCGACATTTTTTAAAACTTATATCTTTACATAAATGGTAATCAAAAATATACGGACACATTTACAGTAGATATTTATGCATATAAATAAAAATAAAGATTAATTTTAATTCGAGTTATTCAAAATTTTTCAAATTATTATTCAAACATATTTAAATGTAATCAAAATACCTCACAGTTGTCTTTTTCTTACGGCTAACTGAAGAAGTAATTAAAATCTGGAATTTTTTTGAAATCTCAACCTAATAAAACTAGGAATTTTTTATATTAGAAATTTCATTTGAAATTTTCGAAAAAAAAAGTATCGTGTAATTAAAAATTATTTACCATAAGTGCTAACAATTCTTTGAGTATAATATAAATTTCAAATTTTATTATGTAGCATCTTTAGTATTTTTCAATATAATTCGAAAATTTCATACAATTCGGTTGAAAAGTGCATGTTAACAGCAAAAAGTATGCTAAAAAAATTGATGAATATACAATAATTTTTATATAGAGGCAAATATGAGAAGCATAACCGTAGGAATGAAAAATTATGAGTTTATCTAAAGTAGTTTTCGAAATATTTATTTTACAGTTCAGAAAATTTGTGCGTTATGTTATACATAATATTAACTAAATGGTCAACATAATAGGTTAATAATATTCATGTAATCGTTTGACGACGCATTTATATACTAATAAAACGACCATCTGAAATACGTGAAAAATACAGTCTGCAATAAAAGGATCTTGACAAAAAATACGGGATTTTCACTTACTATAGCAGAGCCGCCTTAGGCAGTAGCGAGCTCCGAAACTAGAGAAGGACCAAGGGTTTTGATGGATGTCGCTCTAGCTTTTAAAGTTTTCAGGAAAAAATATAAAAATTATAAATGCAAAAATGCCTTGTAATTTTTTATACGTTTTTAAAACAATAAAATGTGGAATTAGCATCCAATACATTGTTGTGTTTGACAATATCTCAGGTAACCAACCCTACTTTAAATAGATTTGTACTAATTTTTCGTCACCGTACTTCTTTTAAAATTAATTCGTGCAGCCAAAATACAACTTTCGTACTCTTAAAAATTTATATAAACTATAACGGTTAATTTTAATTTATGCAACTTGTGAAACGTAAAAATTTAACCATTTCCGTCCAAACAGTTTACATGAAAAAAAAAGTTTGGACTCCCTCATTCATTAGGAAATTGTATAAGATTTCAACATTAAGTTTTATTTTTCATCCAAAAGGTTTGATTGGTAGTGTATCGTGCTTCCACACCACAGGTTCGGGTTCTTTTAACGAGCTGGGCAAGGTCTACTATGCCTTTAATCCTCTCTGCAGTGGGTCGATAAGCTTTCTTGGGTTCTTAAACACTGGAGGTCTCACTTCAGACAGACCACATCATCGGGAAATCTGCTAATACACCTCAGCACCCAAAGCGCACGTTTACTGGGATGGGCATAGTAGTTCCTGGCCGTCATGGTATGTTGTGCAACTGAGTTTGAGTTTTAAGTTTGAAGATTGCTTTACTTTGGGGATACCTTTTAGATAAACAGTTATCTCCAATCATTTGCAAATTAAACAATTTTTTTTTTTCAAAAACATTTATTTCCGAAGGAACTTTGATTTTTCAAATGTATTTGCTTAATAACATGTATATTTTTGTATTATATAAAATTTTTGATCTATCCCAAATTATATGTTTTTTGCTCCTCTGAAAATGTTAGATTTTAGAACTGATCTTACAATCCACGTACGTTTTATAGTAGTAAAAATAAAAATTATAAAGATATTTCTATAACCGTTCGACTTTTTGTGCCTCGTTTATAAATATAAAAAATTGTTTTCAGCTACAGTTTTTAAAATGTATTGAAATAAGTGAAGGGATAGGATTTTTACATATTATGAATATTTTTCACTGCAGTAAAATATATTTTATATTTCAGTTTCTTTACAATTTGAATAGAAATTGTTAGCAACGTTGCAAATAGTTTGATATTGAATATAAACTCATGGGCTGTTTAACAGTGAAATGTTTTATTTTGATACCAGTACACACTAAAATAAGGCTCGTTTGCATTTATATGATCAGCTTCAGTGATATTCAAATTTTCAAAAATGCTCTACACGTACGAAAGTATTCCTTCAAACCATACACCACATCTCATACTATGTCTTCCCTACAGCAGTCAATATTTGTGTATACTCAAAAAATTTAATACAGGATACATTTCCAAATGTTAAAATTATTTTAAAATTTGGTATGGATGCATTGTGGAATTATCGGTTAACTTCACTCAACAAAATTTTTTAAGTCTACTGTTTTGAAACACAAAATTAATTGGGAAGAACTATTTCTCACAATAGAATTTGTCATGACTGAATTGTGTGAAATGTAGTTATCGATGAGAATTTTCAATTTATCACTAAAGAAACAGAAAGGTAAAAATTAAACTTGACTAGAAAATAGTTAGAAATACTTTGCCATTTTGAAGTAAAATATATCCCTATGAAAAGTATTTTTTTTCGACTAAGTTTTTGTTATTCTCCATCACAAACGCCTATGTAGAGAAGATATTTTTACTTTTTACAAGCAGTTAGTAAGAGAGAACACTATGAAACAAAAGTTAGACTTTTCCGAAAAAATTCATTTAACATAAAAATATCATTTATAGCAGTGTTTCTCAAAGTGTGGGGCGCGCCCTGGGGGGGCGCGATAACCCTACAAGGGGGGCGCAAGCATATCGAAAATAAAAGATTAAAAAAAATTAATTTACTGTAATGAAGTAAGAAATACTTTCTGACATAATAAAAAATACACGTTTACACTGATGGAATTTGTTAGTATTACTTCTTCAAACATAAATGATTTCATTTCGATACATTCATTAGCTATCTGATCCTATAAATAAATAAACATCATATTTTGTTTGATTTGCTAATCCACTATTTCATAGAAAAGAGAAAACCCAGACCCAGAGAAACTTCCAGGAAGATAAAAAATTCATCCGTTTGACCTTCGAACTTGCTAGTATCGTTAGTTCGTTCATTTTTTGTATTTATTTTTCATTTAGCGAAGTTGTAAATAATGCGCCTATACGAAAGAGTTATATGACATTTCGAAATGCATAGAAATCACTTTGAAGGATTATTTGGCCAATATTTATTTTTTACGAGTATTCTGAAACATGTAAAGCATGATGTGAAAAACGTTTTATATAATTCATTTTTACAACTTAACATTCATAGTTTTACTTTGATTAAACATCTAACCCGGGAGCGTTCGCACGGGATACAAACTACAAAGATTTGAACAAAATATGACAGTTTTGCTTGCAGATATCATTCCTGTAACGTTCGTGTAAAGTTTCTGTGATTTGTGTCCTTTATTAAGGTCGCGTACCTTAGAAACATTTTAATTCGGTTCTATTGGAATTTTTCTCAAATTATCAATGAAGAAACGTAGAAAGTAGGTAAGTATATTTTCTCTTCCTTAAATTATTCACTAGAATTGAGATTTTTATTGTGTACAATAAAAATAATTGTAAAATCTTCGGCTGCTTCGTCACGCTCACTATTACAATAGTGTCGAATGTGCGTCTGCTCCGGTTAAACATTTGGCAGTCTTCTCGTTTTAATGTTAAACACAATTATTCTATGGAATTTGTACATTCTTTTATTCCTTAACATTAATAAAGATGTAATTTGTGTGGATTACAATTACACACACACACACGGCAGTTCGCTTAATCTATTTATAATATGAGCATTCATTTAAAATCATTTACATTTTTGATTCATTGCCGTGTTGGTTTTACTCTGCTAAATTTCGAAAGTGCCGAACTGGATGGCGTAATGGTTTGTCACTGGCCATTTGCACTCAAGGTGCAGGTTCGACCCCAGCCCTGTGAGGAGATCATGATGCAGAAAATCAATAGCGGTCATGAACGGCCATCGTATATTAGTCGGCATAAAAATATCCCTTGAATAATTTGGCTTGGCTGCCAAAATTTTAAGAAATTCTTAATTCAGTTCTGTATCGTCAGAGCTCAGGACTCTCTGAGAGAAACTGGGCATCAAAATTACTTGCACAATGGATCGCATACTTACACGGTGCCTGCACTAAAAGTAGTACCAGCTCCTGGGGAATAAGCTAGGTCGCAAGATAAAAAATACCAACATTTGCATTACACGTTTTGAGCAGATGTGGATTTGCACAATGTCAGTTTAGCCCAGACTCGCGCAGACGTTCGCGGAATGCTTTGTGAGGATATGTAGAGAGCAACATTAGACTAAACTATTTTTCATAATGACATTTAAACTTTTAGAATGAATGATGAAAATCTTTAAATAAATATCATGTAATTGTTCAATTTAAAATTAGATACTAATAAAATATAATTATTGTAATACTTAAAAGTATAATTTGCTTAAAATATATATTACTTAAAAGTAACAAATATAAAATTTAATACTTTCTTGTGAATTTGTACAGTTAATGATTAAGATCATATGGTAGCTTTTGAGACAAAGTGCATTATTATTATATAAGGGGGGCGATAAATATTATGATTGAAAATTGGGTCGCCAGTAGTGAAAGTTTGAGAAGCACTGATTTATAGGAATAAAACTTATGTAGATTTAAAGACTTGAAATCCCTCTTTATGTTATTTTAATTAAAAACATAATTGAGTAGAGGAAGTTTAAATTTATTTCCTAAATCTAATTATCATATGTAATGATACTTTTGCTCTTTTTTACTCATTAGTTTAAAACAAAACATTAAGATGTGCTGTATTTTCTTAGTCTCATATTCAACAATAAATACAGGGTGCTTTTTCCTGGCTCTATTTCGTAATACCAAAATAACTTTATTTAAAAGAAAAAAAAATTAAAAATGACAGAAACAAATTTTGTTTTGTTTAAAATAAACAAATGTTTTTCAACTTTAAACATGGCATTACTTTTTTTTTTTATTCTTCATTTTCTTGTGATTTTACCGTAACTGAACCGATAGGGGGAACAACGAAAAATGTTCCACTCTTTTCGCTCAAGGCAACGTTACAGCATTGAAAAGGTGATCTTCCGGTTTGAAATTTACAAAGAGCCCGAACTGTGAGTGTGTGGGTCATAAAATAGTCCCTACTAGACCTCCCGTGAACTTAAAACGGGGAATAAATGAAACCTGTATCACTTTCGAAAACTTTGCAAAAGAGCTATAAACATTTTCGGAATGATTTTTAAGGACAAATAGGAGCACTTAGAGGGTTAATTTTAAATTATTCTCAATCTGCTACCCACACAAGCACGTACTTTTTTCTAATACATTTCTAGTCCATAATTTCAAGGCAGCGAATAGAGTGTCAACTCACTGATCCTTTTCCAACAATAGCAGATGAGTCTCCTGCCAGATTACTCTGAAAAAAAAAATTCAATGACATCGGATGCGTCCAAAGCAGCCACCGTAACCGCACCCCCTTGCTCCTGTCAGTCCACTAATCAGGAGTCTCCCTCTCAATCCAGGCCTCTTTACTTCAAGGCCCAAACACATTTCGATATGGGATGGTGGAACGTTTCACGTTCCATTTCTTAAGGATGTCAAGCTTTTTTCTTTTAGATATGTATTCAGCTATCCTCGTTTTTTCGCTTAACCCTGTTGTTCTTTTCTGGTATATATGACCCGAAATAAAATGTATACGTTTATAAGGATATAGAACAAGGATATTTTCATGAAAGTTCTTGGCATCGAAGATAAATAGTATAAATATGTACTCCTAAGAGGGATATATACTTATTTGCCTTTCAACGGAATACTTTTCAAATTATACCTAATATATCGTTCGGGTCAATATGATGCAAGCAAAAAACGATTTATTTTCACTCGAACATGTTAACTTTTGTTTGGAATGAATTGAAAGAACATAATAAAAATAGTTTCTCTAATTTATCTTTTTTTTTCTCCAACTTGTTTCCTTGATGTTTGTGTTAGGTCACATGATAAGACAGCACGTGTGCAAGGTCTGAAAAATTATACGATTGTCAGGGGGACAAACTATAAGATTTTATTTCTACGTATATTTTTTCTGCAGTATTTCCCTCTCTGATATACAGTAAAGGTATCCTGACTGCGAATGGTAGAGAAAAAATAACAAATCGTATAAATTTGAGTCAAGTGGATATAGCTAACCTATTAGAAACTTCTGACAGCGAAGAAGTATCCGAGTATGAAACCCATATAAGTGATGGAAATTGGTGTGTAAGTTCTGAAAACAATTTTGATAACAATAATCAACAAATAAACTATAAAGAGAGTGTTCAATCCAAGAATACTGAAATAAAGAGGAAGCTGAATCCCCTGTAACATTTTTCTCAATCAAAAGCTTCTAGATTTATAAAAAAGTACTCCGGGGGTCATAAGATATGCAACGACAAGGATTTACATATGTTACCTTACCCGTGATTTCCATCTCAAATGCACATTTTACAAGGTCATTTGAGATAGTATTCAATTCTAGAAAGAAGAAAGCTTGACATCTTTTGGAAATGAACGCGAAACGTTCCTCCATCCCATATCAAAATGTATTTGTACCCTGAAGTGGAAAGAGGGAGCTTCCTGATTAGTGGACTAAAGGAATCAGTGAGTTAACTCTCTATACGTTGCCTTGACATGAAATAGAAGTTCATTGGAAAAAAGTGCTTGCCTGCGTGGGTTGCAAATTGAGAATAATTTAAAATTAATAAACGAAACATGAAAGTAAAATGAAAAGTTAGAAAATGTTCATTCGCCACTAGGAGAATGACGTAATTAATTATTAGGGGATTATACGAGGCCATAAGGATTTTCCTGTACTTCTTAGTATTGACATTGGGATTGTAATTTTCAAGCTTTAAGACATTAAGGTTATTAGAATTTGGCATATTATCAAAAAAATTCATTGCCATTTTTTAAAAGGATAAATGTTAATAGCTTTGTTCATATCTCAATTTTTAGTGTATCTACGTGCCTTAGTTATATTCCTGATTAAAGCATTTAGGGCATTTTCTTAAAGTTTAAAGTTTAAATTAGCTGCATAGCCCCACAAAGGGCAAGGTACAATAGGATGGGCCTGAAAACAGCAGTGTAGAGAAGTGCTTTGTTGTAAAGAAGATTCATTTGAGAATTCCGACAAATTAAGGGGTTAAATTAAGCGCAAGGCATTCCGGAATTTTTCGCACGTCTAAGAGATGTATTATTTCCATCATAAATTTTTGTCTAGGAGTACTCCTGGTTGCTCCGTGCCATGAAACTAGTGTAGCTGTGTAGAATAGAGGGTTGATAGTGTGTGTCTGGTTTCCTTCTCCTTGTGAAGAGTACGGCTATTGTTTTATTTACATTAATTTTCATTTTCCATTTGTTAAAAAAATTTTCAAGAAGGTTTAAGTACGAGGTCAGTGCACTGGTAATAGTTTTGTGATTTTTATAATTAGCCCGGATAGCAGTATCATCAGCGTAAATATTAGCACTGGTTTGAGGGTGAGTAGGTATATCATTAATATATATGTTGAATAGCCAGGCCTTAGGAGACTACCTGAGGTACACCACATTTAATATTAAAAGAAGAAGAAAGAGTATCATTCATTCTTACTGTGAACGATCTGTTAATGAAATAAGAATTAATGAGATGAATTAAAGCAGGTGGATAATAGTTAGTGATAAAACTGTAGATGTGGGACTGTAGACCCTGTCAAAAGCCTTCTGAATTTCTAAAAAACATCCCGTATTCAATTCTACAATTGAAAACGAAATTATAAAAATGACTAATATTGAAGGAGAAAAATTTTATAGAAAAAATTAGAAAAATATCGAAAGTAAAACTCTTGAAGCATATATTGGATTATTATTGTTAGCTGGTGTTCATAAATCATACAGAGAAATCAACGAAAAGCTTATGGGAAAAAGAGACTGGCAGAAATATATTTCGGGGGACAATGTGCAGCGAAACATTTTGCACCATCTCGAGTTATTCGTGTTTTCTAATAAGTCCACTCCTCAAGAAAGAAGGAAATTTGATAAAATAGCTGCAGAGATATAGATATCTTGGAAAAGTGTTTAGAAATTTTTCCAAAATTTTATTATCCGAATGAAAATATTAAAGTAGTAGAATTTCGTGCGGATGTCCTTTCAAACAGGATATACCAAGTAAGCCATCTAAATATTAGGACAAAATATGGACTTTATGTAATAATAAAACTTCGTATGTACTGAAAATACAAATTTACACTGGAAATGAACAAGGCTCAAACCAGAGAAAATCAAGGAATGCGAGTAGTGTGTGATCTCACTTATGGGTGTTTGGGGCACAATATTACACGCGATAAATTTTTCACATCTTACAACTTAGAGCAACTTCTTCTAAAACAGAAAATGACTATGCTTGGCACAACTGGAAAAAGTAAACCATAACTTTAAGAAGTAGTACTAAATAAAGAAGTTCACAGCTCATTATTTCATTTTACAGAAGACATCAATTGAAAATTACATCCAAAAACGAACAAGAATCTTATTTTTATGAGCCCTTTACATCATCGCAAATAAGTTAGCAACAGAACTGACAAAAATCCATTTAATCTTAGATTATAATTCAACTAAAGACGTTGAGGATACACTTTATCAATTTCTAAAAACAAATCGCTTCTCCATGATAGTGTTCTATAACATGATTGATACTGCGTGCAATGCCTTTATTCTATGGACTGCAATACATAGTGATTGGAACGAAAACAGATATACAAAATTTAGGCTATTTTTGGAAGAACTTTCAGAATGACTTATTTTTCCATAGAATCAAGTAAGTGTCAGCCTATCAAGTAGTTGGGATTTAAAAAAAGTGAAACAAATACAAAGAGAAAATTGGAAAGCGTACCATCGAGATTCTCTGAGAATACTTCATTTTGTGTCAAGCTTGCAAGGTGCAGGCTATGTCCATCTAGCAATGACAACAAAACTGAAATGTTTTGCTGCAAGTGTAAGAATAACCTTTTCAAAACTCATGTAAGATATTACGGTTCAAATTGCAAATAAAAGTAAGTTTTTTTTCGAATATTTTTCTCATATTTTTATTGATAATTTAAATTATTATTATAAGTTTCCATTTCATATATTTTTTTCTATTTTATTTTTATAGATGCTTTATATTTTTAGAGCTATTTTTAAACTTACATTACTATTGTTCCGACCATTCCTTAAAAGACACCGGTCATTTATAACAAAAAAGTTTAGTTTTCTGAATCGAGTCATTTTGACCCGAACGCTTCCTTTTTGTAGTAAATAAGATCTGAACAGCTGGGTTAATAAAGTTTTTTTCTATGAAATGCCACTAGGATGATTAAGATGAAAAGAAAAACAGTTTAAATAGTTTTACGAATACACTCTATAAGTAAACGAATCATCAACAGGCAAACTCACACTGCGTAAATTCAGTATTCGGAACTTGACGTTCTCCACTTTCAGTCCCACAAATTTGTGTGTCTTATAAAACGATAGGATTCGAAAAGAATGTGTTCACCATTACACTTGACTCGAGAATAGCATTTATGAGATCTGATGCCAAATGATCTTGAGCTGCTTCATATTGCTAACGCACTTTATGAGAAAAAAGAATAATTGAACACATATAATGCATATTCTCTAATTTTTTTTTCATCTGTGAATAATTTCTAATTCACAAAGAAAACCTAGCACAGAACAAAATTTTCCTTTAAAGTGAAAAGTTGTTTTGAATAATTTATACTGATTAAAAAAAAAGGTAAACTGAATAGTTTCAAGCTCTAAGGTAATTTTCCTTTAAAAATTGGTTTACACCTGTTTTCTTAAACAGAGAGCTTTTAAATAACATTTATATCGGTGTTTTTTTTTTTAAAATTGATAACATTTGAAGTTAAAACAGCGTTTCTAAAATTGTTTGCCAACCCCCTCCCCATGGAGGGTGTGATAACTCTACGAAGGGGGCGCGAGCATAATGAAAAGTCGAAATCAAAAGGTTATATTTAAAAGAAATTATTAATTTACTGAAAGAAAAAAAATCATTCTGACATAAAATAAATATACACATTTACACTTTTAAATGTACCAGTACTGTGGCATGAATTTACAAATTTATTTAACGATACTAAGTTAAGAACAACATTATTAATTACCAATAACCCCATGGGCGTGTCATGTATAAAATTATATTAAAAAAATTTATATCTTAGCTTAATAAATCTACGGTTTATAATAAAATCCTTAATTGCAGATTAAAAGAAAAATGATTCGCTCTACAATGCTAATGCATATATATGTACCGAGATTATGGGATATATTATGGATATGAAAAAACTAGCAAATCCTCTGAAATGAATAAATCCTTCAGTAAACACTGCGAAGATTATTTTATTGCATTCCTAAGCTTTCGGAATAATTGTATGAATAGCAGTGCCCAGGAAAGATCGTATTTCAGAAAGACGTATATATACGGGCGAAACAGATAAAATTTTTGCTGATGAGACGTCTATACACTCCAGTAGGAATTAAGTTAAATGACATACTGTAGCTTTAGCATTAAAGTATAGAATTATTGAATTAAATACAATGTTATTGTATGGAGAGGGGGTAGCGATGAAAAACTCTTATGATTGAACATTGGTTCGCAAATATTGAAACTTTGAGAAGCACTGAATTAAAGTATTTGGCTTACAATTAAGTCAAGTTAAGTGAAAATGTGTATAAGAATTTAAGCTTTCATTGTAATGCCTTTCTAAAACTTCCTTGTCCTAAGTTGTTTTATTTGTTATAAAATTTGTTTTGTTTTGTACAATTTTCGTGGAAAAGGAAATAATAAATTTAATAATTTTCATGTACAAGAAAATATATATTATCATAAGCGGAATTAAAAGATTTCAAATTATATGAGTCATAGGTAATAAAACACACATTAACATAAATTAAGGATGAATCACTATCACATGGAAAATTTTACTCTAGAGTAAATATTTTTCCCACACACGAATTATCACACGAATCTTCAAGAATAATATGCAAATTACAGTGAGCCACTAGATGATGCCGATAGTACTTTACAATGACGAGAGTGTGAGAAGCCATTATGTAAGGAAGAGTAGCAAATAAGTAATATTGTTCGCGAGTATTCTTCAAACTACTGATCGCTATACTTAATTATCTATGATGCAGAGGACGCATGTGGATGTTTCTCTAACTAGTAGAATTATCGGGCACTTCGAATATGCGCATACTCAAATGTAAACATCCAAGGAAAATGGAATTTCTCAAAGTATCTTCTCTATTTTACAGCGATATAATCACCCCCAAATTACGACGCCGAATGAAGACGAGTATTTGATTATTACTGCTAAAATGAGACTGTGAACTTTATCCAAATTTTTTCGTCATCTATCTGTAGTCATGGATACGACAGTTTTACGGCAACATTGTAGATTCCATTGGGATATATTTGTTAACATGCTTGGAGGCCTGCCATATGTATTACACTACGGCATGTCCATGTCAATAGGTTAGAGTAGAGAATATGGTTACAGTGCACCTGTGTGATTTTCACCAACCAGTCTATTTTTAGCTTAGTGTAGGATCCAAATCAGACTTTCTTATGGAAGCCTCCAGGTGCCTACGGTGCTATTACTGGGCATATGGCTCGCAAAGCTGACCTCCATCTCATATCTGATACGTATATGCGAAGCGGTTGGTAACAATTTCATGCTTGGAGACGATTGTTCGAGCCAATCGTTCGGAAAAGTTCAAAGTTCTTGAAGTTTTTGTTTGCATGGGGAGAACTGAGTGACGCTCTCTGAATAAATCTTGCCGTGTGAGGAAAATGAGACTCTCATTGACTGTGCTAAAATCTCTAATTAAGAAATTTAAGGCGAATGGAGTGAGACAAGTCCATATGTGAGTTAAACTGCAAAATAAAATGAAAAATGAAAAGTTAAGAAATAAATTTAACAGAGTGGGTATGCAAATAAAATTTTTGCTCTTAAAAATAATATTGTGGATTTTAAGAATCGAGAAGAATTCTTCTCGGTCTTTTAGTAGAATCATTGGGATTGTAATTCGGAAGATATATCATATTGATATTATTGGTATACTGTAAAGAAATTTCCAGCAATCTTTTGGATGTGAGATATAAAACTATTGATATTAATGGGGCTTTCCGGATAACGTCAATTCTCATATATCTTGTTGCTTTTACAATCATCTTTATAGTATAATTTCGAAGGGTATTTAATATATTAATATTGGTTTTAGTAGAGTATCCCCACACTGGATAATAGTAGGATAATATTAGACGCATACCGACCGTGTAGAGAGGCACTTTATTATCTCTACTCAATTCAGAATTCCGGCCAATTAGGGAGAATAATTTTAAACATTATTTTCCGGAATTTTTCACGCGTTTGTAAAATGTGTGTTTTCCAAGTGAGTTGCTTATCCAAAATAATACCGAGGTATTTTGTACTTTGAGACTGCGGAATAGTTCGTGGAGGTGGATTACTGCTTTTTTTAGTGTAAACTACGGCTGTGTATTTTTCAACATTAATGCTGATCTTTCACCGATCGTAAAAAATTTCAAAAATTTAAGGTGTTTTTTCAGTGCAAATGAAATGTATTGCTCTTTAATGTAGTGTGCACGGCTGTATCGTCAGCATACATATTGAGATTTGTTAATGAATAATTAGGTATATCATTAATGCAAATAATAAAAAGCAAGGGTCTAAGGAGACTTCCTTGGGCCACACCACAAATTATATATTTAGAGTTAGAGAAAGTATCCTTGGCTGTAACCTTAAACTAGCAATTTATTATATTAAATTGGTGAAAGAGTTGGGGGTCGGATTGAAAGAAATTAGCTTGAATGTTAGTCAAGTTAGCCACATACGGTCGAAACCTTCCTTCAGAAATAGTTTCAGTTAATTTGATTTATGGGTGAAGAGTCGAGAGCTTATTAGTTAATCCATATTGGTTAGGGTATATTATATTTTTATCATTAATGACATTTTCTAATCTGATTAGAATGATGGATTCTGTTATTTTGCTTAAAGGGGAACGTAGAGAAATTTGTCTAAGCCTCAGGTATCCGTCACCGCCAATATAACAATAATGAAAATCTTCATTTTGGTAGGGCCGTATAGCGTTTTGGGAGTGTATTATCGTGGTAGATACTAGTCGTTGTAAAAGACAGAGCAAACTCGTAAGCATTGTTAGTTTCAGCTAGTTGCTCACCCTGACTACAGTTGCAAAATGTAGGATATTTATTTTTAAAGGTTAAATTTAGAAATTATTATTGATACTTTTTTAATTTTTTTAATTGCAAAGCATATAGAATCATGAAATTAAAAGAAAAACCTGATATACTTTTACCTTATTTACAAACAAATCAAATCAATTCAAAATAATTTTATTTATATCATGGAATAAAAATAAACTAACTGAAGGCGGATTGAGAATCAGTTTGCAGTATCTACTTTAATGACATGACCCCATGTTTACTTGTTTCCTGTTTAGTGAGAAGGATCTCATAGCTTTAGTAAAAAATCAATTTATTTAGAAGTAGTTCCCACCCAATTGTGACATATACTTCTATCAAGGTTCTCTGGGCTCTTTTTTGGCGGGATTGTTCTGGATACTGTATTGTAGATACATCACCGACATTAAATTTGTATTAAATCACCTGGCAGGTATCCACTGCGTGGAAGACTTTTTTCTCCAATCGCCAAATTGTACAGTTCCCTTTATGCTGGTTTTTTCACTTCGTAGCATGCTTAGGCCCCTCTCTGATCTCTCTCACTCTAGCTTTTGCGTTACCGGCTGCATCGCAGATTTTCACTCGAATCGCCAAGTCTCAGGTCAATTTTCGATATCTCTCTTTAAAGCCCCTGGGCACGTCTCTCTCACGTTTTCTATTATATTGGCATAAATACAGATCTGTATCCGTCACCCTCAACCATGCTTCAAACCAAGGGCGGACGAAAGAATAAACAGTCATTGAAAGAGGTGCACCCCATCCATAGTTCTCTCTGAAGAAAAAATCACTTAGCTATTGTGTTCGTTTCTTTGTGTCGGAGAAGAAAAAAGTGGAATAAATTACAAACGCCTAAGAGACGACGCTAAAGATGTTTCATCTTAGGCTATGAGAAAAGTATCTCTAGGTCCCTTTGTAGAAAAGAGCCCATGTGGTGGGGTTTTATTTCTCTCCTCTGAGCGTTAAAAATTAAAAAAGTTGTAGAAAAATCCCTATTTAGAGACGATACTACAGATGCCTTTCCCCTGAAAATATCCATTTCACGGGACCTATCATATTATTGTCATGCACTACGTTCGGCTTGCCCAAAGCATTTATGAATTTTCAATGTGATAAACCAGGACAGCAATTTAAGTAATAGACATTAAAACATGATTTCAAATATAATTCAAATGAAATACTTCATATATATAAAAAAAATTAGATTTCGCATCTTAGGTTGTTTTTTTTTTTCTTAACACTAATCTTCACAGTAAGGAACAGATTTTAAAGAAACTCACATACATATATAAAGAAGGAAGTAAACTTTTGCACTATTCTAATCTGCTTAATCCAACGGTGTTCCATTGAAGCTTACATTTTGTAAACTTCACTTTCCAGTCTACTCTTTCTTTAACCAGTTCGGTGCCATGTCAAAATTCATTACACGATTTTTGAAACTTTTGCCAAAAGGCGATATTGGCTATGCCAGGAAAGGCAAACTGCTTTAAACTTCCCAAAACCTAGGTTATTAATCCACAAAAGTAATAAGACCCGACTACTAATTTACTTCTGATATCTGGGAAGAGAAAGATGGATTTGAGAATATGTGTTGAATGAATCCAGTACCAAAAAGTATGGTGCCACGATTGCATTGTCTAATTTATCCTCCATATTAAGCAGTGGAGAAAAACAACTCGTGTCACTTGGTACAAGGACAGATAATTAACTCACGGGCACTGGGAGATCACTTCCAATATAAGAGTAGATGCTAAATCAAACTGTCTTATCTCGATTAGGCCTAATTCTAAAAAATGTTCAATTTCCTATCTTATAATATTAATTTGTCTCGAGAACATACGATACTGTGTAGTTGTAAACCTCTTTTCTGTATTTAATTCAATACCCATCTGCATTAAAAAAGTCGTCCCAGAATCTCAAGCAAACCTTTATTTATTTTCAGCAATAACATTTCTTGATTTATTAATTCAATCAGGAGATAATTTGTCTTGCAGTTGACTTTTCTCGTAGTATTTGTTGATTTGAAAAGGAATTTCGGTGTTTCCCTCTGCATTCCACGACAGCTATCTTATTTGACAAAGTTTACTAATTCATTTGCAAACAGTGCATTAAGCAGTTATAAAAACTACTCCTGACCTAGTTCTAGACTGAACTCAGCAGTAAAAGAGGATAGCAACAAATGTTTTAAGGGAAATTTGTAACGCCGTAGTAATTATTTTTGCTTAATTTCCCATTACATCATTTTTCCTTTGTTACTTCGTTAATTATATATTTCTATTCTATAGTTTTCTATGCTGTACAGAAATAAAAAGATAAACAGGAATTTCGTAATTTGAAACATGTCCAATTGACGAAGATAACAACCCTTCTAGTATTTTATCGTGCATTGCCCTTTTAAAGCGGCGTGTCATTAGTGAACCAGATCACGAACTCCCACAACTATCCCCAAAAAAACGTCCCCTTCGTGACCTTGCCAACATCCGATAGCTTAAAATGGAAAAGGATTTGTTATATAATAATAAAGACAAAACGAATTTCTTACAAAAAAGTACGATTTCAAGTCTAAAAATCCCCTTTTTAAAATTTTGGTTTGCATTATAGCAAAAGGATGTGCCACTAAGTGATACTCCCTGCTTTCGGGTCACAACTATCTCGCCTAACATAAATCATAAATTATGATATTTATATTTGGAGGTTGAATATACGAAATTTTAGTAATAATAATAATTTCTTGTAGGACAACATATAGGAACATAAGATTAAAAGAAAAATTTATACATTTTTACCAGTTGTAACAAACAAATGAAATCATTTCAAAATAGTTTTATTCATATCATGGACTAAAACAAACTAAGTTAATGGGTATGATGAATTAAACTAGAGATTTTTCATTATCTTTCTCACATAAGCATACAAAAATAATATTGACATACTTTCGAGAATTAAAGCTGATTGTTTTATTCCTACAACTCAACTCTTTTTAAATGTATAATCTTATTACTGACTTTTTTTTTAGAAAAGAAGAATGCAAATTATTGGTAAAAATGGAAGAAAAAAGATTATAAGGATTGATGAAGAAAATTAAAAATTTTATTCTCTTGAAAATGCGAGACACTTACAAAAACGTAATCAATTGTAAGCTCGTTTCGAATTAAATTCTTGAAGTAGATGGAAAAGAAATTCCCCAGTGAAACTTTTGAGAACTGAACAGTTTAATGCAATTGTGTAACACAGAAACGAATAGACTCTAAATTACTATCCCTCAACACGATATGTCTTTGATAAACCAGCATTTAAACTCAGGACTTGGCAATGCAAGACACGAGTTCACTACCATGTCCCCCCGGTGAGCGAGAAAATAAAAGACTGAAGTGCTTAGAAAACGTTAAAAAAAGGAATACTTCCGGGAGCAATTGAAGGGGGATAAATGACAAAAACATAATCCAAAATTGAAAAAATTTGTTTTTCTAATTATGCTTTTTTGAGACTAGTTTTTGAAAAAGAGAAAGGATAATTTTTTTTTACTCGTATTCATTTCGAGTATCGAATAGCTGCTTACTCTATCAGTACTTCCAAAAATAATAATATTTATATTTGAATTTCGAATATACAAATTATTCGTGATAATAACATTTTTTTTTCAAAAAACATAGAGCAACACCAAATTAAAAGAAAAGCCTGAGATATCTTTATCAGTTTTAAAAAACAAATTAAATCATTTCAAAATACTCGAAATTATATCATAAACTAAAATAAACTAACTGAATGTTGATTGTGAATCGAATTGTATTACCTTCTGTTACGTCTTGACTCCAAGTTTACTTAATTCCTTGGTAGGAGACGGATTCTGAGTCTTTAATAAAAAAATTTTTTTTGTTTATAAATAATTAATGCCCAGGTGGCACATTGCTTCTTTAAGATATAACTTAGGGACATCAAGTTGTCATATGTGGCTGTATGAAAAGAAGCAAAATCATGTAACTGTTAATTTCTTTATTGTCATTTAGCAACATTTGTTATCATTCCGTGTTGCTTACGTTATCTACAGAATATCGTGTTATGATGTATCTCATATGTTATATCTAGTAACAAGCAAGCCATTAAAATCCATGTACCCTTTTATGATTCTTGGAAAGTCGTTTTAACCTTTTGGAGACGGCGGTTTTCAGTTGAAAATTTTCCACTGGACGGCACTTTTCGCCACGCTGACTTCCCCCTTTTTTGTCACTGATTGATGCTATCGTACACCGGCAGACAATAAAAGCAAGATAGCTGTTAGTCTCCTGCTGTGCAATGGGGATGTCCGCGCCTTAGAAAGGATCCCTAGGCCACTAAAAGATTTTACTTTCTTGGGAAGCATGTGTTTTCTTGGAATGCAGGTGGCAATAGTTACTAATGATTTCAGTTCAAAGAAATCTAAAAAAAATATTTATTTGTTTTTAAAAAGGAACGATTCATACAATTTAACCTGCCCTTCCCCTAGATTTCATCTTCAGTATTTTTAAAGTGAGTGAAATAACATAAAAAATTTATTATTATATAAAACAGTGCTGAGAGATAAAATATAAAGCATTGCGTAAAAAAAGAAAAAAAAGCGCTTATTTCATTTTAATCAAAGATACAGAAAATTTAACAAAATTTAATTAATTTTATCCAAGTAAAATTTATTTATATTTTGATTTTCACTAAATCCATTAAAATATGTAAATTATTATAAATTCATTTTTCATTCTATTAAATGCAGGAATCTGTTACACTAACTTAATTTATGCAGGTGTCAAAAAATAATCAAATTATAAGTAAGAAATAAATATGGTTTTAAATTATTACTATAATTATGTATAATGAATATTATAAAATAAAAGAAAAAGTAAAATACTGAGGCATATCAAAATGTAAAATTTGGATTTTCTTAGATCGTTAAGAATTATTCTAAAAATAATTTAGTTTTTGACTCTATCTTCTTTTAAATGAAAATATCTACTGAGATACAACCATACGAAAATCAAGAAGAAGAAAATTACTTAGGAATATGTGTTTTTGTTTTAAAAGTTTGTATTTTGTATGTATTCCAATAGAACATCGTCAAAAGGCTCAAGCTATTCCTTTTTGGTAACTGCACTTTGTTAATGATTTATAATTGTTTTTTCTCTTTGAGTACATTTACCAGAATATATATCAATGTACTCTTAATCCTATTCTGTTTTTGATACATTAAAATTCATAATACTTAAAGAATACTTAGAATAATTCTAAATTTTATTTACAAGCATTTTCAAAAATTAAAATGATATTTTCCTTTGATCTAATTCTTCCTATATATGTTGAAATTATGATATAACATTTACTGCGACAAAATAAATGAGATATGAGGAACAGGAAGGTAGGTGACACCACATTTATACTATAAAATGTAGATATCCTAAGACTATAAACGTTGGTGCATATTAAATGGTGCCACATTGTAGTCGTTTCATGTTTTATTAAAATCCATAGGATTGCACGGATGATACGCCTTAAGTCAAAATCCTTACGTTGACCGTGGTGGTGAAATTAGAAATTAGGGGCTCAGCTCGGCTATCGTTCATTACTTGATCGTTATTTAATTACGAGGTCCGTCTTATTACCTTGTTCCCTAATAAGACTTTTCAATGAAATATTAATAATTTATCAATTTACCTACGTTCCTAAAATAAATTCTTTAAATACATAAAGAAATTTTTGAGTATATATATTTTTTTAAAAATAATAAATGGTTTTCATTAGTAAAAAAGGAAATGCTTTTAATGAATTTTTGAAATACTTGGTAGTAAAACACCAAGCTCTGTAAACAATTTATCAAAAGATAAAATATTATGACTAAACATTTTTAATTTACCGAGGGCTTCGTAACTATCTCGGTAAACTTGATTTATATAAAAGGTTACATGTGCATTAACATTTGCATATTGATTTTTTTTTTTTTTTTTGCGTGTATTGACAACATATTGGGGTTTTTAATTTTTTTATCTTTTTTGGACAAAAAGTTATATTCTTACCCTTTGCAGAATCCTTACTACTTATTTAAAATTTCAAAAGAATTGCATAATGCTTAAGTCTAAGATCACTGCTCTGAATTTTGTGTGTGATTTTGTGCATAAGATAGAGCGAATATATATTCCTACAAAGAGCCAGCTCCGCTGATCAACATTCAAAACAATTACAAAACCTTTCCTTCTCAACGCACAAACTCCTCAATCGAGTTAGATAGTGACAACAATTTTTCTTTACTTTCTTTCCAGAAGAAAGACTTTAGTTTTCAAAATATCACCCCGCTTCGTTTGGACGGTGCCCTAAAAGTGACTCGGTGATTGCGCACTGGCACTACTCTAAAATCTAACACAATATGAGTTCTCTGAACGGTTATTTTAATTCTTCTGATAACATTCGAAAAGTGGAAGAGACTTCTTGGAGGGCTTGGTCGGCATAGTTTCTATTTATCCAATGTCTGACAATTTAACAGAAAAGGAAATACCACCCTTCCTAAAGATTTATTACGGCAATAAGAGGAAGAATAGTTTTTCAGGGCTACTTAGAAAACAACCTTGGACGATTACAAGAGGCAGATGTGCTGCATTTCTACGTTTTCTTACGCAAAGAGGCATGCTGATAATCAATAATGACCAAAAACTGAGGAATCAACAATAATCAAGGGGAGAAGCATTCTTTACGTAAATGTAGGAATTTTGCTTTGCTCATTTACAAAAACCACCTGATTCTGTATTCGGTTTTGCAAACGTTCAAATTGCCTTAGAGCGCATCCGAACACTCCGTTTTTTTATACTGTTGTTGTACATAAAATGCGTGACTCACGAATAATAAATAGGCGAAAAGAAAAGAAGAAAGAGAACAGACATATTTCTTACTTCAATATAACTATCTGTGTTGGGCCACGTTCTAATTTTGTTTATTTTTCCAGTGGTGCTGGGGCATTTTTGCAATTTTTCGTAATTATTATTATAAACAAAACTTTTCTGTTTTTTTCAAAAAGAAATTTCTTTATCATTTCAAAACCAGGAAATCCAACATTGTATAGAACTTTCAGAGTATATAATGACCATATAACAAAAGCAAAATTTCATTCTTGTTTCTAAGTTTTTGGATAAATCCAGACATTTTTCTTATGCTGAAGAACTCGTAATATTCGGAACTTTCTACAAATTTGAAAGAAAAAAAGTATCGGGATTAATAGTTTCCTGTTTTTTATTTCAGACTCAATTTTTATACATCAATTGTCATAGCCAAAAAATGTCGAAGTTAGTTTCTTGCATTTTATAAATAAATTCGAGAAGGTTTAAATTGGATAGTTTTGAAATCTATAACAAATATTTCCATGGTACGTTTGCAAAATATTATTTTTTTTATTTTTTGTTATTTTTTACATGACTAAAAATTTTTTTTTGGATACTTCAATACAAAATTTTAAGTTTTTTTTTTTTTTTAACTAAGCATAACGTAAAATAACAGTAAAAATATTTTTCTGTACATCAATATATTGTGTAATTATGAAAGAATTTTCATCAAAAACTAAATGCTTAAAATCCTCCACAAATATACTTTTAAGCAGTTTTACATGTATAAAAAAGTAGAACTGAAGTATTTTTAAATCTGACAGAGATGCATAGCTATACGTGTATTAGTATAAGCATGCGATAGTAAAATACGTAATTAAAACTGTGAAAATAAAATTTTTTATGTACCATATAATTTATTGTGTACTAAAAATATATATAATTATTTGAAGAAAAATAAAGAGGAACAAATATTGGAAATTTAAAAATTTGTACCGAAATATTCCAATATTCGGTTTGGCATACCGGCATGACCAATCCAATAATTTCATATTTAATAACGAAACCTAGGTTAGAAATTGCGCACAGTAAAATTGGGGGCCAAGCCGAGCTATTCATTACAAAGGAAATAAAGTTATTTATTATAAGCAAATTTATTTAAAAAAGTGTGTATTAATGTAAGGTTTTACAGATTTTTTATAATTGCGACTATTATGCGTGCAGGAATGTAAACGAATCAAAATAAATAAACATTTCCTAGTGATGAAGCAAAGGAACAGTTTAGAAGCATCTTGTATAATAAAACGATTTTTAAGTAGCGATGGGCCTTTTTGAAATAATTGAAGTACAAATTATTTTCTATTAATATAATGAAATAGAATTTAGAGATGAATAGTAAAGGGTGAGAGCAAAGAAACCCCTTACAAAAATAACCGTGTAAATATTAAATCCTTTAGTGAGGAACTGGCATAAGAGGGGAAAAGGAAATTCTAGGTAAGTGGAAGAATTTGCTTCCCCCGCCCCCTCTGAATACAAAAGAGACCGGTCAAGTGATTGACGTTTCTGGATTCTATTGACCGCGTTTTGAACGCGCGCTGTTAAAGGGGGGAAAGGAGAGCTTGGTCGCTACTCCGAGCCAGCGCCGTCCTTTAAAGGCAATTTGCTGGTGGCACTAATGGGCCCAACCGTCCTCTAAAGGTTAACGTGGCAGGAGCAGCCTTAAAATTGTTGTGCAAATAATTCTTGTGACGCCCCCAAATAACAAGTGAATATTTGTCGCGAGGGCGCTTATGGCGCGGGGTTCAGTGTTTGTGTAAACTTTGTGAGTGAGAGCACATGGGTAGCTCGAAATAAAAATTCTTTGTTCTAAGAGTCTGACATACAATTTTATGGTGTGTGAATTTTTAGAGAAAAAAAAAATATGAATGAATGCTTGAAAATACGGTATTTTAAAACAACTACTCTAATTATTTCTATAAGAAATCAGATTCCTAAATAGAAAATTTCTTTTTCAGAAGTTAGTTAGCCCGTAATTTAGTTCTGTGAGCCATTTGTCATATTGATACTAATTTCTTGAAATGGCGATGAGAATAGGATCGCGAAATTATTCAAGGCATCACATTACTCTTATATATGTTCACATAAATCAAAGAGATTTGGCGACCACGAATATATTTCTATATGCATATATACCACTACAAAAATTTAAATGTTTGAAATATATACTAATAAATTGAAAGTAGAGGCAGAATTCAACAGCTGTCGTTAAAAAATACGCGCCTTAAAGACTGGCGGTTGTATTCTTAAATATAAGATATTTATGTTTAATTATCTACATATGGTCCTAATACTGTGTAGGTTATAATTTGAGTAAAAGCTCAACTTTAGTGGGGAATTGTGATGTATAAATTACTGTTTGATGTAGGTATTTATATATTCAGTTTTATTTACACCAAATAACTAACCACTGAATGGGATACAAACAAATTTACAGATGCAGAAATAAGATACGAACAATGATGAACTTTTGGTGTTATTAAATTTAATTTCTACTTAGTTGAAACTCAGTGTGTGTTGTATTGTGTTCAAGGTTCAAAATTACGAGGTTCGTCACCAATACCTTTCATGTTGCTTTATAATGCGACTATCATATAACTCTCACCCGATTAAAATATGAAACGTTAGCTATGTTAAGGCTGTTTTCGCCGTATGTACGAGAGCGTGAACTAGACGCGGAGCACATTTTTGGACAGAAAAAATGCCTGAATTTTTATAACAATTTGTGACATTGTAACTCATGCGTTTGTTTGTAATATAGTGGTTTTAAAGTTTAAAAATATTTCATAAATAATTAGTTTTTTTCTTTTAACATGTAAAGGGATAGCTCATTTGGCATTACGGTATAGGGAAAAAATACGAAACACATTTTATAAAAAAAAATGCGTCGACTCGGTTAAAAATGAGTAGTATGATAAAATAAGTGATTCTTTACAGGATAGAGCAGCTAGAATATAATATTAATGCTTGAGTACTTTTATATCTGAAAAAAATATTCCGAATTTGGTCCCTATTCTTTAACCTTTTGGAGACGGCGGTTTTCAGTTGAAAATTTTCCACAGGACGGCACTTTTCGCCATGCGGGCTTTAACCCGCGTACTGATTGATGCTATCGTACACCGGCCGGACAATAAAAAGCAAGATAGCTGTTAGATCTCCTGCTGTGCAATGAAGTGTCCGCGCCTTAGAAAGGATCCTAATATACTAAAAGTTTTCCCTTTCTTAAGGGAAGCATGTGTGTTTTCTTGGAATACACGGTATGTAGGGGTACTAATGATTTCAGTTCAAGAAATCCTAAAAAAATTATTTATTATTTTTAAAAGGGAACGGTCTACTTACAATTTAACCTGCCCTTCTAGATTTCATCTTCAATTATTTTTAAAATTAGGTGAAATAACATAAAAATTATTATTATATAAAACAGTGCTGAGAGATAAAATATAAAGCATTGCGTAAAAAAGCGCTTATTTCATTTTAATCAAAGATACAGAAAATTTAACAAAATTTAATTAATTTTATCCAAGTAAAATTTATTTATATTTTGATTTTCACTAAATCCATTAAAATATGTAAATTGTACCAATTCATTTTCATTCCTATTAAATGCAAGGAATCTGTTACACTAACTTAATTTATGCGAGATTATTAAAAATAATCAAATTATAAGTAAGAAATAAATAACGTAGTTTTTAATTAATTATAGTATGTATAATGAATATTATAAAATAAAAGAAAAAAGTATTAAAATGCTGAGCTTTTATGTCAAAATGTAAAATTTAGATTTTCTTAGATCGTTAAAGAATTATTCTAAAATAATTTAGTTTTTTGAAGCTCTATCTTCTTTTAAATGAAAATATCTACTTTGAGATACAACCATACGGCTTCAATCAAGAAGAAAATTACTTGGAATATGTGTTTTGTTTAAAAGTTGTACGTATTTGCAACATATGTATTCCAATAGACATCGTCAAAAATCAACTATTCCTTTTTGGTAACTGCACTGTTAATGATTTATAATTGTTTTTCTCTTTTAGAATACATTTGCAGAATATATATCATCATACTCTTAATCTATTGCAATGATGATTACATTAAAATTCATAATACTTAAAAGATACTTAGAATAATTCTAAATTTTATTTTCACAAGCATTTTTCAAAAATTAAAATGATATTTTCCTTTTGATCTAATTCTTCCTATATATATGTTAAAAGTATGATATAACATTTACTGCGACAAAATAAATGGTGAAGGACGGAAGGTAGGTGTTTCACATTATACTATAAAATGTGAATATCCTAAGGCTATAAACGTTGGTGCATATTAAATAGTGCCACATTGTAGTCGTTTCATGTTTTTATTTAAAAATCCATAGAGTTGCACAGATGATACGCCTTAAGTCAAAATCCTTACGTTGTCGTGGTGTGGAAATTAGAAGTGGGGGCTCTAGCTCGGCTATCGTTCTCATTACTTGATCGTTATTTAAATTACGAGGTCCGTCTTATTACCTTGTTCCTAATGGAACTTATAAATGAAATATTAATAATTTATCAATTTACCTACGTGTTCCTAAAAATAAATTCTTTAAATACACATAAGAAATTTTAAATTATATATTTTTTTAAAAATAATAAATGGTTTTCATTAGTAAAAAAAGAGGAAATGCTTTTGAATTTTTAGAATACTTGGTAGTAAAACGCAAACAATAAGCTGGTATCAAAGATAAAATATTATGACTACAAACATTTTTAATTTGCCGAGGAGCTTCATGTATCTCGGTAAACTTGTTTATATAAAAGGATTGTATTATTCTTATTTGTATTGATTTTTTTTTTTTGCAGTGTGACAACATATTGGGGTTTTTAATTTTTTTTATCTTTTGGACAAAAAAGTTATATTCTTACCCTTTGCATAATCCTTACTTCTTATTTAAAATTTCAAAAGAATTGCATAATGCTTAAATTCTAAGATCACTGCTCTGAATTTTGTGTGTGATTTTGTGCATAAGATAGAACGCGAATATATTCCACACAGCAACTCCTTCGATCAACATTCAAAACAATTACAAAAACCTTTCCTTCTCAACGCACAAACTCCTCAATCCGAGTTAGATAATTGTGACAACAATTTTCTTTTACCTTTTCAAAGAAGAAAGACTTTAGTTTCAAATATCACTTCCCTTCGTTTGGACAGTGCCCTAAAGTGACTGGGTCCTTTTTAACCTTTCTCTAAAAATCTAACACAATATGAGTTCTCTGAACGGTTATTTTAATTCTTCTGATAACATTCGAAAAGTGGAAGAGACTTCTTGGAGGGCTTGGTCGGCATAGTTTCTATTTATCCAATGTCTGACAATTTAACAGAAAAGGAAATACCACCCTTCCTAAAGATTTATTACGGCAATAAGAGGAAGAATAGTTTTCCAGGCTACTTGAAAACAACCTTGGACGATTTACAAGAAGGCAGATGTGCATTTCTACGTTTTCTTACACCAAAGAGGCATATGATAATCAATAATGACCAAAAAACTGAGGAATCAACAATAATCAAGGGGGAGAAGCATTCTTTGTCGATGTAAAAGATTTTACAACTTGCTCATTTACAAAAACCACCTGATTCTGTATTCAGTTTCAAACGTTCAAATTGCCTTAGAGCGCATCCGAACACTCCGTTTTTTATACTGTTGTACATAAAATGCGTGACTCACGAATAAATAGGCGAAAGAAAAAGAAAGAAAAAGAGAACGAACATATTTCTTACTTCAATATAACTATCTGTTAGACTACGTTCTAATTTTATTTATTTTTCAAATAGATTTTAGGGCATTTTGCAAAATTTTTCGTAATTATTATTATAAACAAAACTTACTATATATTTTTTTTTTTAAAAAAAATTCTTTACGTTTCAAAAAACCAGGAAATCCAACATTGTAGAACTTTCGAAGTATACTCGTAATATATAACAAAAGCAAAAATTTCATTCTTGTTTCTAAGTTTTTTGGATAAATCAGGGCATTTTTTTCTTATGCTCGTATATTCGTTTTCTACTAATTTGAAAGAAAAAAGTATCGGGATTAATAGTTTCTGTTTTTTATTTCGAAGACTCAATTTTTATACATCAATTGTCATAATAAAAAATGTCGAAGTTAGTTTCTTGCATTTTATAAATAAATTCGAAGGTTTAAATTGGATAGTTTTAAAAATCTATAACAAATATTTCTGTAATTTTTTTTTGTTGCAAATATTTTTTTTATTTTTGTTATTTTTTACATGACTAAAAAATTTTTTTTGGATACTTCAATACAAAATTTTAAGTTTTTTTTTTTTTAACTAAGCATAACGTAAGATAACAGTAAAATATTTTTCTGTATCAATATATTGACCTTAATTATGAAAGAGGTACACAGCCAAAACTAAATGCTTAAAATCCTCCACAAATATACTTTTAAGCAGTTTTACATGTATAAAAAAGTAGAACTGAAGTATTTTTAAATCTGACAGAGATGCATAGCTATACGTGTATTAGTATAAAAAAAAGCATGCAGTAGTAAAATACGTAATTAAAACTGTGAAAATAAAATTTTTATGTACCATATATTTATTAATAATACTAAAATATATAATTATTTGAAAAATAAAGAGGAACAAATATTGGAAATTAAAAATTTATTTCCAAATAATTAAATATTGTTTAACTCTTCAACATATTAATCCAATAATTTCATATTTTAATAACAAAAAAAATTTATTCTAGGTTAGAAATTTTTATACAATAAAAGTGAAGATAATAGGGTATTCATTACAAAAGGGAAATAAAGTTATTTATTATAAGCAAATTTATTTAAAAAAGTGTATTAATGTAAGGATTTTACAGATTTTTTTATAGTACGTATGCGTACGAATGTAAGCAAATCAAAATAATAAACATTTCCTAATTGAAGCAAAAGGAACAGTTTTAGAAATATGTAATATAATAAAACGATTTTTAATTAGCGTGGGCCTTTTTTGAAAACAATTATTAAATTATTTTCATGTCATAAATGAAATAGAATTTAGAAGTTAGAATAAGTAAAAAGATTAGAAACAAAAACCCACACAAAATAACCGTGTAAATATTAAAATCTGCTGGTGAGGGAACGCTGGCATAAGGGAAAAAGGGAATTCTAGGTAGAGTGGGAAGAGAATTCTTCCCCACCCCTCTGAATACAAAAGAACCGGTCAAGTGATTGACGTTTTGCAGTTCTAAATGACACCACGGTTACGAACGCTGTTAAAAGGGGAAAGAGGGAGAGCTTGAAGTCACTTCCACTCCGACAGCCCCGTCCTTTTTGGGGAGCGCTGTTCTTTTTGAGGTAGCGCTATCGACCGAAGCCGTCCTCTAAAGGGGTTAGTAGCCGAAGACAGCCTTAAGTGTTGTGCAAATAATTCTTGTGACGCCCCCAAATAACAAGTGAATATTTGTCGCGAGAGGGCGCTAATGTGTATAGAGTTCAGTGTTTGTGTAAACTTTGTGAGTGAGAGAGCACATGGAGAACGCTCGAAATAAAATTCTTGTTCTAAGAGTCTCGACCATCTGATTTATGGTGTGAATTTTTAGAGAAAAAAAATATGAATGAACTAGCGAAGAAATACGAGTTATTTAAACTCTTCTCTGGTAACCTATAAAATCAAAGATTCTAAATAATTTCTTTTCAGAAGTTAGTTAGCCCGTAATTTAGTTCTGTGAGCCATTTGTCATATTGATACTAATTTCTTGAAATAGCGATGAGAATAGGATCGCGAAATGACTGAAGCATCACACATTACTCTTATATATATATGTTCACACATAAAATCAAAGATTTGGCGGCAACGAATATATTTCTATATGCATATATACCACTACAAAAATTTAAATGTTTGAAATATATACTAATAAATTGAAATTAGAGGCGGTATTCAACAGCTGTCGTTAAAAAATACGCGCCTTAAAGACTGGCGGTTGTATTCTTAAATATAAGATATTTATGTTTAATTATCTACATATGGTCCTAATACTGTGTAGGTTATAATTTGAGTAAAAGCTCAACTTTAGTGGGGAATTGTGATGTATAAATTACTGTTTGATGTAGGTATTTATATATTCAGTTTTATTTACACCAAAT
>BMAV01024578.1:10339-32660 GCA_019973955.1 Trichonephila inaurata madagascariensis
ATTTCCCTTCAAATAAATTTCAAAATGAAAAAACTTTAAAACAATGTAGTGATTCAAAAAAAATATATATATTGCATGAAAAAAAAACTGCAGTAAATCATAATGCGGTAGATAAAGGGTTACACTTTTCCATTTAATATACATATGAACACGTTAATTCTGAAAAGAATTTATAAATTGTTTGGTAAATTTTATCAGTGTATAATCGTTCCTGAATAGCACATTCCCATAAGGAAAATGTGGCCTCCGTACCGAGTAGTCATAGCCGCAAACTCGTGGCTGACAATATCGAGTCATGGGTACGATTCCTGGTGCCACTCAAACGTCTGCCGTGTAGATGGGCTGCAGCTCATTACATCTGTCGAGGCTCAAAGTCCTCACGTTGGTATGCAACGCAATTTTGGAGTGTCGCGTCAGCTCAGGTGTCGTTCTAATCACTTTATTGGGGTTCAAAATCATGAGGTTCATTGCCAATAATCATATAGAATTGTTTTGAAATACGACATCAATACGAATAAAACTTGTTTTCTTCATTTTTATATCACCATCATTTTCATTTAAGGTATCCGACTACGTTAGGAACCGTGATTTTAAAAAAGAGCATAAATGGATAATTTTCCTGATATTTAATGTCACTTAAATTAAAATACATGTATAAAATATTTTTAAGGACATTATGACGAAAAAAATTATTTAAATACAATATCTTGGCAAAAAATTAACTTAGAATAACCTTTTTTCAAAACGTTCTCCTTTTATAAAAAATGCTTCTATAATAATAATATTTTGTGTGTGCTCTCTCTCTCTCTTACATAAAGTAAAGACTTCTCCAGGGAGTCTGAACTATAATTTTCGAAAAATTCACATTATTTTCAGAGTTACCACCAATTGAAATAATTATCGGTGTTTTTTTTTCTTAAAATTTCTCCCCTCTGTTATAGTAAAATATTGATAAATCCACTTTTAAGCGATATATTTCTAAAATTCTAATTCAGCCACTGTACAGAGGTCTGAGATATATACAGGCAAAATATTATTATAATAGAATCATTTTTCATAAAAAGAGAATGTTTTAAAAATGGGTCATTCTATGTTCATTTTTTGCAAAAATATTGTACTTAAATAATTTTTTATTGTAATACTATTCTTAAAACAATTTTATATACATTTTCTAATCTAAGTGACACTAAATATCATAAATATTATCTATTTATGAGCTTTTGCAAAATCACGGTTCCGAACGCGCGCGTGGTCGGATACCTTAATAATCTTAGATATACTACAAATTCTACGATATCCTGTTTTTTTTTTTTTTTTTTTTTTTAATACTTTATTAGGTTTAATTATGATTTAAAAAACTACATCGAATAATAATAAAAAAAAATACTACCATAAGGCGTGTATTCTAAAAATACAACATGGCACTTGAATAAGTAATTTAAACCCTATGCCGAAATTTTTTTCTAGTAATCTTCGAAGGGAAGAGGAATTCAAGTCAATGAAAATAAATGATGACTTGATTTATATAAATTGTGCGCTATAAGAGAAAGCACAGACCAATGTACTTTTTGAAAAACACGTGTTATACGAAAAGCTCCTTCGAGTATTCATCAAACCTTTCTTCGCCCAGTAGAGGTTTGGAGTGGATAAATAAGGAGACAAGCAGTTGAGTTATATAAGTGGGTTAGTAAAATACACTAATAGAATAACTGGTAAAAGTGATTCGATTTGTTAAATACGCAAGATTTCCAATTGGGAAATACGATATATTTTTTTAAGGCAATGAACAGTAAATGTCAAAGCTATTTTGCCTTGGATAGGTGCTAAATCAGTGGTTCTCAAACTGTGGGGCACGCCCCTCTAAGGAGACGGAATAATCCTATTTGGGGGGGGGGCGCTAGCTAATCAAAAAAGTCAACAACAAAAGATTATTTAAAAATAAAATTTTAGTTTACTGAAAGGAAGAGCAAAACACAAAATCCATTGACATAATAAAAAAATAAAATGCAAATTTAATACTTATAAATGTAACAGAACTGCACAATAAATTTGATTATTAATTTATCAGAACTAAATTAAGGTTAAGTTTAATAATTATTAGTGTTGTTAATGGTCAAAGTTTTCGAAATAGATCTGTTTTCAGTACAGAAAATTCATCATCCTCTCCTTGCCCAAAATTCAAAGTGAAGTTTATTATTAAGTTGACTTTTGATTTCGCCACTTGACGTGAAATCTATGAAGATTTCTTCTGCGGTAGCAAGGCTCTCCCGGTAACCTTTGAAACTTCTTTAATCAAAAATTTTTTTGCAATCAATTTCTATTTCAAGATTAGAAAGAAAACGTTACACATAATACTTATTCTATTAATTAAAAATAACTTACTTAAAAGTAACGTAAGCAAAATTTAATACATATCTTGATAATTTGTACGGTACATAATTAAGGTCATTTTGCAACTTTAGACCCAAAGTACATTATTATTGTATTCAATACATTGTCATTGCATGGAAGTGGGCGCGATGAATATTATGAGTGAAAATTAGATCGCAAATGTTGAAAGTTTGAGAAGCACTGTGCTAAATGGTAATGCGGGATTTATCATTGTAGTCATTGTTTCTTAACTATTTCTTTCTAATAGAATTTGGTCCCATAAAAACAGATTTATAAAGTTCTAGCACAATTTTAGCTATTACTTAGCCATTGAACGTGCTTTAAAATTATGTGAGGTCCGTCGCCAATAGCCTTCGTATTTCTTCGAAAGGTGACGTTGATAAACAATCAATTTAATCTTTAGCTTAGAAAGTATCCAAACATTTTCCATTTAAGACAAAACCGATATCATTACGAAGGAAGAGAAAAAACGGAAGCATGAAAATAATTTTCCAATAATTTCCAGTTGGCTTTCTTTTTCTTTTTTCTTTTCTTTCTTTCTTTCTTTTTTTTTTTCACTCGCGTTGATGTTTTGACTTAAATACTCTCCCACTTCTTCAATTTTTTTATTGATATTAAAAAAATTCTTGTATTTCATTTAAGACATCGTTATTGATGGTACAGCTTCTGTCATTATATATGACAGAAAAGCTTATTTCTCTCCCATTTCTTTGCTTTTTTTATAACTTAAAATCTAACTTCAGCAAATAAAGAGACAATCTTCATCTTATATACAAAAGATGAAATATAATTGTCGACAAAAATACCAATATTTAGTCACTTCTTTCTCTGTACATCAACTATGATATCTTAAAAAGTCTACATATGTGCAAGTCTCGACAGATTTATTACATACAAAAAATCGTACTAGTTTCGTCATTTAAAATGACAGGATCAAGAATTATCTCTGTTAGGGATGTAATGATCAATAAGGAAGTCCGCAAGGAAAAAGAAAAAAACATTTTAAAACATTGTTCTAGTAGGATTTGCTCTTTATAAGTTTATTAAGATAATAAATCTTTTAATCATTCTAGAATCTAAAGAATATTATTGCAAAGAGATTTTACTTTTTCACTTATTATTATAGCAATGAATTAGTTTTCGAACTTTCTGAATTGACGTATGTCAACATCTCGAAGAATTGAATCTGTTATTTGAAAGCCCAAACGTGATCAGTTTGGATGAAATTTCAAAATTTGTTTTCTCCCTCTTTTGTATATTATTTCGCTAAATTTATTTTCTCCCTCTTTTGTATATTATTTCGCTATTTTTTAAGAATTGTATTCATAAAAAGGGGAAAGCAACTTTGCCTTAAAACAGAGTTTACAAATGGGACAATGCAAAAATCCCATTTTCAAGCATGAAGTACTGTACTACATTTATAAAATAGGTTTTATATATTAAGTTATTTATTAGTCTTTATTTAATGATTAATATTTCATTAAGTTTACATTTAATAATTGATGTTGAAAATTATTATCAGCTTATATAAGCAAATACGTATATAAACGTTTTACTTACATGATACAAAAGTTTCTATACATGTAATTTTCTAATTAACTACCAAAATAATAACTTCATAGATTAAAGGTGTAGTGAGAACAGAAAACTCTTCATTGTAAATGACCTGAATAATATTTTTGAAACTGATTTTAGTCTATTTTATCTTACTTTTTTTGCAAATTCTCTCTTCTTAAATCAATATAGCTTCTTCACTTCGTTTTTTTTTTTTTCAAATGGGCCCATGGATTGGTTATTATGACTCAAAACCTAGTACATTCCCCAGAAGCTGGTATTACTTTTTAATGTGGCACCATTCAGGTGGATACCAATTGCCACATTGTAATTTTGACTCCCAGTTTCTTCCTCAGAGGGAGGCACCTGAGCTCTTATGATGCGAAATTGTACAAGGAATTTAATTTTGCCGAGAGCACCCAAGTCAAACAGGCACTCTAGATATCTTAAATATGCCACATAATCATATGGCATAGACGCTGTCGGTTTTTTTTTTTTTTTATCATGAAAATTTACCCACTTGGGCCGGGGTCGAAATCAGGCGTACAAAGCCAGCACCAAGCCAACTAAGCAACACAGCCGGCACTTCGTTTAATGTAACTAGTATGATTAAAAGCATTTCCATTTCAAAATTTAATGTTTCAAATATCTTTTTTTCAATTAAGGTCGGAAAAAATTTCTCGATGATTCTTTAAATAGATTACTCTTGTCAGAAATATTTTAAAACTGAGTACGTGAGTGTCACCAAAAAAATTAAACATAAAAGTAAACCAGCATATACACTCTATAACAAAAAAAAACAACTACGCACCAAGAACGAGTTGTCTGATAGAAGAAAAATTGTGTGTGTGTGTGGTGGGTAGAAAGATTATGTACAGAATAGAAAATGATTAAAATTTCAAAAAAATTGAATGATTTATTTCAGAGTTACATAGTTACAAAGCAACGAACTCAATAAGGTGTTGACTCACCTCTAGCCGGGATGCAAGCTGCCACACAGCTAGCCATAGAGTGATAAAGTACCCTGATAGTCTCCTGCGGTATTTCTTGACAAATTTGCTCCAATTGTCAGGCCAGGTCATCAACATTCCCTGGTATATGCAGTCGTTTTCTCATCATATCCCAGATATGCTCTATTGGAGAGAGATCTGGGGATCTGGCTGGCCAGGGATATGTTTTTCAAGCTGTAAGACAGTTCATAGAAACACGTGCCGTATGTGGTCTTCCATTATCTTGCTGGAAAATAAAGCCAGGGTAATGCAAAAGGAATGGTAGCACAACAGTTCTCAAAATGTCGTCGACGTACCTCTGTGCTGTAAGTGTGCCTCTAATGACAACCAAAGGGGTCTGGATGTCAAAAGAAATGGCACTGCAGACCATAACTCCTTGTTGAGGGCCTATGTGGCGTGCAATAGTGAAAGCAGGATCGGCGCGCTACGCTGGGAGTCTCCAGACACGTTTTCGATGATCGTCAGGACACATTTGGAAGATGAATTCGTCACTAAACACTATACATCCCCAGTTAGCATGATTCTAACATGATCGAAACATGATTCTAACATGCCAAAAACCACTGTAATCTGGCTCGACAGTGTGCAGGCGTGAGTGGCAGGTGGCGTAGTGGTCGGAACGAGCGTAAAATTCGCTCTACTAGTCGTCTGCAAATAATCTTGGTGGACATTCGTTAGCAGGTAGCACGTCTAGTGGTTGATAACGATGAATCAGGCGCTGTGACAGCTGATCTGACAATCAATCTGTCCTGATCTGCTGTGACCCTAGATCGATCACTACCATCATGACTCTGAAATCTGCCTCTGTCCACCCATTCTTGCCCGCATCTTCTAATGGCCTCATCGCTTCGACCTATATGACAAGCGATTCTCCGATTTTCCCAACCTGCCTCTTTCAATCCAATTATACGACCTCTTTCAAACTCTGATAAATGCTAGTAATGAGCTCAAATCCTACGGCGAGGCATTTTTTCAGTCGTTGAAAGGTATCCTAAATCGCAATGCAACAGAAATTTTGACCATCAGATAGAGAATCACTTCTTATAGACACCTGCTGAGTCCGCAGTTTCGATGCTCTGTAGCTCCCGCTATTCATTCATTAGACACCAAATTTTAATCATTTGCATGTTCGGTACAAATGTCTTTGCATATGAAATTTCATAACAATCGGGCAACTCCTTCTTGGTGCGTTTTTTTTTTTCTTATAGAGTATAAACTAAAAGTTTTCATATATATATACGAGAATCCATTCATTTGAAATTACCATTTAAAAACTAAGACCCTTTAAACACTTTTTATTACTTCACAAACTTAGCTTGGAAACTGCTTTGCATTTCTCTATTAGGAATTTGTAAGTTGTCTCAAGTATTTACGCAATTTCGATTCTCATAAAATTTTTAAGAAAAAGCAGCGATAAATTCTTATTCTGAAAATAAATTTTAGCTTTTTCTTAAAAAAAATTAAATAGTTTAAATTTTTGTATGAATGATGTTCTATACCTTTTTTTATTTCACGGAACTAGTGTAGGTATATTAAGCTATTTAGCATAGATATAAAAGGAGCATTTTTAACTGCTGAGTAATTTTTTAAAACATTTCATTTTGTAATTTTCGAAGTGCGTAACTAGAAATAATTTCCAGAAACTTTACTTTTGGATTTGGCTTTGCGAGAAGTGGTTGCTGTTTTTCTTTGATAACGTGAGTAGAAGCTTTTAGAGATAAGAGCACTTAGTGAGAGAATACAGAAAACCGTTTTATCCATCATCCGGATGAGGAGACATCTCTGTGCATATTAAATCTTGAAGGAAAAAAGGTTATTTGGTTTTCAAAAAGTTTTTTTTTTTAATTTTTTTTTTTTTATAGTTATACATTAAGAATTATACTGGTCAAGGTCTTAATATATCTTCCTTTAATTCAGCAAGCTCCTCTAAGGGCAGTTAATTATTTTAAAGTAGTTTGACTGCGGAATTGGTGGCCTTCACCGATTGCGAGCACTAGTCAACTGGGCAGTTACCAGGAAAACACTAAGGCATTGCTTCTCAAACTGTGGTGTGTGCTCCCTTAGGGGGGCGTGATAACCCTAGAAGGGGGGCATGAGCATTTTAAAGAGTCGAAAATAAAAGATTATTTTAAAAAATTATTAATTTATTGAAAGTAAACAAAATACATTCTGATATAATAAAAAATAAAAAAAAAACATTTACACTGATATAATACACTTATAAATGTATCAGTACTGCACAATGTATTTTATAATTAATTTAACAATACTAAGTTAAAAACGAGTTTTATAATTACCAGTGACCCCACGGTCTTGCCATTTATAAAATTATATGTAAAAATTATCACTTATCTTGATAATTTGTACTGTTTATAATTAACTCTTTAAGTGTCGATTGAAAGTTACGCAATTCGCTAACTAGTGTATTGGGGAGGGGGAGAAAGGGAATGCATAAGAAAATGCTCTGATTTAATTAAATCCTTCGCAAACATTGTCAAGGTCATTTTATTGCATTCCAAAGCCTTCGGAATATTTTTATGAATAGCAGTGAACAAAAAAGATCCTATTTCGGAAAGACGTATATATACGTCCGGAGCAATTTACGTACTGGCTGAGTGGGACGCTTATATACGCCAGTGGCATTTAAGAGTTAAAATCGTATTGTACCTTTAGCGTTGAGATACACGTTAAATCTGTCGAGTGCTCAAACGGCCTCCCGATGGTGTGGTGTGGTAGTTAGGAGAGAAGGGGCCAGCTCATGTGTCGTTCACGTCACTTGACCATGGTTCAAAATTGGGAGGTTCGTCGCCAAAAGCCCTCGTGTAGCTGAACAGAGCGACGTTAATATTCACTCTACCAGGAACTATTAGACTTGAAATTTGGTAAGCATTCTTTTTTTTGTTGAATACAGATCATCTAACATTGGATTTTTGAGGAAATCACTTCCTATGGGGGAGGGATTTTCTGGGGTGTATAGATGAAATAAATTCTCGTTTTTTTTAACTAGTGGACCTACAGTAAGAATTTTGGTATACAGGCTTCTTTTATTGAGTTGAAATCCACTAAGAAGGAGTCTTTCGGAAATCAATTTTCAAGGAGGTTACGGAGCTTACTGATAAAAAAAATGTCCGTTTTAATTAAAATTACTAGACGTAGACTTGAAATTTTTCAAGCATTTTTATTTTGTTGATTAGAGATTCATTATAAATGGGCTTTGCGGAAATCCATTATGAGAGAGGAGATTGCGGGAGCGATAAAGTTAATTCTGTTTCATTTTTAGAAATTCAAATCCTGTCTTTTTTAAATCAAGAAGTGTGAATAAAGAATGTTTTTCAATACAATCGAACGCACGCTTAATGCTAGAACTTAGATATCAATAATTTGTAAATAAACTATATATTCATACTACGTCATAAAATACTCAACAAAGCTGGCGGGTAACGGCTAGTTTAATATATTTGTTAAGATGTTAATTTGTTTGGAATATAATTTATACTCCTAACATCATTTGATTTAAAACAAATTCGGTTTTTTTTTAATATTATTTGTGAATGAAAATAAACCTATTGTTTCCTTAAATTTAAATTTGAATAAAAAAATTGGATGAAGAAATTTTTACAGAAACTTTTGGCTATTGCCCCAAGCGACTCTCTCTTTCTCGTTCTCTCTTAAATAACTCTAGATGAAATGCATAAATTCATTTCCTAATTTACTCATGTTTCTCTAAAAACATTTTCTTGCATTTAGATTTGTTATTTGCTTACAGGAGTGGAATTAATCTTTATTATGTTTTCTGAATTCAGGCATGCGAAACTTTTTCTATGCTGAAAAGGAAGATGCGGCAAAATCATACTACTAATGTATGCTAATTTCGGAATTCTTCATTTTTGATCATTCTTCAATAGCAGCTGTGGCATCCAGGGGGAAAGTTAATGCATAGTCACATTTATTAAATCCATATTATACTAAGATCTTAGAGAGCGTTTAGGTAGACCTTTTAAACGTAGAAATTCACAACAAACTTTTTATTTACTAAAAGTTTAATAACAGTTGATAAATCCAATTAAACTATTTGTTAACAAATAAAAAGATGAGTGAAAAATTATACTAATTAAGACTACTAAAGGATAATTTCTTCTAAGTATTAATTCGTTCAATAGCTTCCCAATTCTAATTAATAAAATTACAGAAGTGAAACTATAAATTAAAACTTAAGCGTATTAATGTATTGACATGCAGAAGCATAAAAGAATCAATTTAGTAATTGTAAAAATTTTATTTGAAGCAAACTTTGTGATATGGTCGTTCTATGGCGACCATATTTTTGATTGTCAGCGTGAATTAGAGGTGTGGGATTCTCGAAATGAATCGACATTTTAAAATTCTTAATATGACTTTATTAAGAATATAACTTAAATTTCTAATAAATTAGATAAACTTATATTAAGTGAGAATAAACAAAACACACAGCTGTAGTTAAACCTGATCGCGTAACTTGGATCACTTATCTAAATAATTATATTATCCGCCTACTTTCAATTGCGCGATAATATTACAAGTTCTAATATCAAATAATCAGTCCTACCTTGAATCAAGCTAAGGTTCAATCAATTTCAGAAAGACTTTTAGGCACGCGTGCAATAGTATGCACCTTGTAGTAATGGCTAGAAATCTGGTAATCTTTGGTAGGCCGTCAATTCACACTTCTATCTCTTCTAAACATAACTTTCTCTAAATTGCCATCCCGCTTACTAAAACTTCTGTTCTTTTAAATGCTATCTTATTTGCATTTACAACTGCATTTCACTTCTTGGATTTGGGTTGGAAAAGATTTGTCATTAATCTTAGCCGTCAAAGAACCCAGAGGTTATGTTACAGAAAAGACGCGTGAGCCCGTCACTACTTAAAAGCGTAAAAAAAGGAAAAAAGGTATTTAAAAAATATTGAAGGATAAATGATTTTAAAAAATTAAGCAAATGAGAAAATGTAAGAAAACAAAGATTGTGTTTGATGAAATATTACCTCTCTAAAAAACAGATATATAAAAAAAAATTTTAATAAGCACTACAGTAATTGATTAACAGTAGCTCTGACGTTAACAAATATAAATTATGAAATTAAAAGAAAATTCCAAATTAAGCAAGAAGCCCAAATGTACCGTCACTGTCCCAATTTTATAACATAAAACATAGTTTAAAAGTCAGAAAAAAAAATTAGTTTCTTCTTTAAATGCAATTAAAAATATTAAAACTTTCAAGGACTTTCCTCAGTCTAAACAAAAAATTAGACAGAAGTTTTAGAGAATTTAAACCGCTAATAGAAAAATCATTCGTTATCTGCGTATTATTCGGAATATAAAGCAAACACTAAATCTTCATATCTGAATTCGAGTGTATTAGATGTTAGTATTAATCACGGAAAACAAGAGATAAAGAATATTTCTAACATTAACAGCAGTTTCATACGTTTGAGAGTATTTCATAACAGCTTATGTAATAAGGATTTCTTAATTCCAAAAAAAGAAGAATATCACGATTTTTAGTGAATATTTAAGTAATTCTAAGCATTGCATATCCCTTACCTTTGTCAGTATGTATTAAATTAATAGAATTTCTCGTAGTAAAAATAAATTAGGGAACTAAACTACTTAAATTTCAGTTCGGTTTCATTCAAAAGGATTTTATTATTACGTTTGCTTCGACTACCCTCCAAGAGGGCACATTTCAGATATATCAAAGTTTAGTTTGAAAATTATGGATTAAATGGAAGAACGTTATCAACATCACCTTATATCTCAATAACGTATGACGAATTTTTCTGATCATATTTCTCGTCGTTTTGTAGGAGTGTGAGACCAAATTTTTCTACTTCAATCATTGATGGAAAACAATTTTTAAATAATGCTTTCGAAATGCAATGTAATAACTTCTGGAAGTGGACATTGTGATGTCTTCGATTGGGGGGAACCTCACCCATCTATTCATGCGAAGTTTTATGGCTCCAAACAGTCGTTAGGTGACAAGAGCACGTGGCCATGGGGTCATTGTTTATTGTCTGACCTCGGACAAACGCAGACATCGAGTCTAGAAGTTGCAATATCTAAAGAGAGCCGGTGACAATGGGTTGACATATAGGCGAAGCCTGTATGAAAGCCGATGCCGAGAGAATGGGGTTATAAAACCCAGGTGGTGTGATGAATAAGAGTGTTCAGAAGTTAGATGAGAATTATGGCGCCCTTAGATTCTAGACAGACCAGGAATGTGTTTGTGTTTTCCGCACAATTAGGAGACGAATGTGGCCCGGGGACGAGGGCCGACCTTTTTTTGGCCTGCCAATGAGAAAGACGAGGGGCGTGTTGTGGACCCGCCCCTGGTGTTTAAAAGGGGTTGATTTTGAGGAGATATCGAGCCCTGGAGTGAGATAGATGGAGCCCTGGATGGAAACAGAGAGATAGAGCCTTGGAGTGAGACAGATAGAGAGCCCTGGAGTGAGACAGAGAGGAGAGCCCTGGATGGAAAACTTGATGTAGAGCCCTGGATGGAGAAAACTGGAGTGGAGCCCTGAAAAGAAAAGGGATTAGCGAGTGCCTTTCGGAAAAAAGGATTGAACTCCCGTGAAATAGACTGTCCGCCCGGCTTGGCATATTTATTGGACTTTTTAGTAACCTATGAAGCAAATAAATACTGCTTTAATTTTAAAATGAGGCTGTGACAAATTTTCTTGTTTGCTAACTATTCACGACGTTACAACATGAATCTTCTACATGTCACTGTCTGCAATGCAGGTTTATCCATAATGCGCTTGGGGCGGGTGCAGAGGGGCCCGGAAGGGCTCAGATAAGCCGGACTTACCAGATCTAAGAGCTCCTCCTTGGATCGGACAGTGCCAAGGAGGCCCGTAGATCTTCTGCTCCCAGCGCCCGAAATGAACTTAAGCCGGTATTGACCGTCTGTGATAGGTATATATAACATGCATGTGTGCTTATAATAAATCTACAAAGTAATTTAGTCTCTTTCAGTGATAAACAATTATTATAATAAAGGTTTCAAACGAAAAAAAACTGTATTTTTCTCTCTCTCTTATAAAGAGCATTATATAAAAATAATAATAGCCTAAATAGCGATACATAAATGATATATAGAGCAGAGAGATAGAAAACAAAATAATAGAAACACCTACGAAGAAGAAAAGCGCAAAATAAGCTCAAATGCAAATTTTGAGTGCGGTATAGAGGCTTTGTATTTGGCTATTTGCCAAATCATACGAATAGGGGGTAGGCAGCCCTAGCCTAGCATGAGAATAGGGGGTAGCGTCTACTAAAAGAGATCGAATTACATATAAGACCAGTTGAGTAATATTATTTTAAAATGTCAGATCTCGATGATTTGCAGAAAGTTACAAGACTGAATGGATCTCGCCTAATTGCATCTTCAGTCTGTAAACAGCCGAGATTGTAAACGTGGCTAAAATAACTGTGCCTAACTATGGTAGCAAAAAGAATAATGAGTTACTTCTGAACATGGAAACCGTGAATGGAAAAAGTTCTCAGACAGAGCAACAGAACTAATTACCTACCAAAAACAACAACAGAGTGAATAACAGATTGCTAACATTAACGCCAAAAAAATAAATAAATAAACTCATACAGCAGAGTGGTGTGGTACAGAGCGCATCAAAACTGAAACCTTGATGACTGGAAGATGTTATTTGGTTTGACGAAACGGCTTTCGATTTGGTTCCCACAAGAACAATTTATGCTTGGTGAATCCTGTAGAAGCATTTTTTCTTGACTGTTTGATCTGTTAATAATGGAGACGAATTTAGAAAGGTGGGAGGAGATAATTCTCGACTTTTTTTTTTACCACAAGTTAATTTCATGGATCACGTAAAAACCCAAACCTATTTGAACAACTCCAAGATCATGTTTATCCAATAGTGTAAAACAGTGGTCTTCAAACTGTGTTCCACGGAAACCTAGAGTTCTATAAGGCATATTCAGGGGTTCCACGAGTCAGATTAAAAAATCAAAAGAAAATTATTAATGTTTGCAAGATGGATTCTCATTCTCTATCAAGTTTATATAACCTTTAATATTTGCAATTCGTCCTAGTCATTGAAACTGATAATTTTATTTATATATAACTTTATTTTGTGATACTTTTTTAACTTTTATCATAATATATATAAAATATTAAAACTTTTTTTTTCTTTATATGAAAAAATGCACCTTTTTTCATTTGGGGAAAAAATACTTCCAATTAAGGAGAGGTTACCACTTATCGATATATCAACAGATTTATATATAACATTAAAATCTAATTTTAAGCAAGAACAGCTTCTAAATTTTAGGTTACAAATTCAGGCAGAATACACAAGATTTCTCACACAACTATAAAAATTTTAATGCTATTTAGAACAATGTATATTTAAGTGAAATATTTCTCAACACATGAGTGGTTACAAAAACAAAATATAAAAACAAATTAAACGCAGGATATGATATGCGACTGAAGATAATTTCAATATAGATTTAGACTTCGCCCATTTCTGTAAAAGAGAATACAAGCCCATATCCCAGTTACTAAAATATAATGCATGGGTAGGGGAACTTGAATCATAAACGAATATTACTAATGAGTAATGTATATCAAAACTATATTAAAGTTTTTAACAACAAATTCAATGTTTTTTAAAACTGTTTTTACATAAAGTAATTATAACATATTGATCTACTGTAAACATTATTTTAAGATATGTTCTTCTAAGGGTGGAATGGGGTTCCCCGAAAACACACACATGTTATAGTTCTAAGGATTCCGTGCGTCAAAAAAGTTTAGTGTAAGCAATCTGCCCTGATGGTTTTCTCTAGATTAAACCGGATAATGCTCCCGTCCATACAATAAAAGTCCTCGCGATTTAATGAACATTAGCATGAAATGAAACAACACTTTAGTGGCACCAGACCTTAATACTATTGAACTTATAAGAGGATATCGTGAATGACAAATAAGAGCAGGATTTCTCTCCCACCTTTTTCTCTAGCAGAATCGAGAATATTTTACAGGGGGAATCACATAATATACTTTTTACTTATGATAGAGACCTATGTACATCTATTCTACGCCATATATATTGTTGTTAATAGTGTCGCACACAGGAATTTTTCAGGGGGGCAGGGTCTTAAGTACACCATTCTCGTATCATGCTCCAATACGCCGCTTAACATATTCTTTTGATTTTGTCGATTTTCGGGTACAAAAAACAGTGAAAAATCAATTAAGTATTAATTAATAAACTAATGAACATTGCGACGGGGCTTTTATTGCGATTTCTATTAATGTCGTCTTGGGGTTTCTTTGGGGCCAGAATGGCCATTCTTTCCAACCAACTCAAGAAGAAGAACGTGGTTATGTAAATTAGGAATCATATATATGTTTTAAGTTAACAGTAGAGGGGGGTCTATGTCCGGGTCTCTGTCTATGTGCAGAAGTGATTGCTAAATGGGAAGTGAAATCACTAAGTAGAGAGTTAGCTGTAAATTGATTTGAGGTAAAGTTTAGAAGAATCCTAACTCCGTGAAATATCTTAGCCGTGCCGGTACTGACGAACCAAAAGTGGGTTCGAGGCCAAAAGGAACACTGTCGGATTAAAGCCACATTAGAATAGAAAAAGAACGTAGCTGATTACCTAGGATATAGCGGTAAGCTAATTTATATAAGCTATAAGGAAAGGGTATATATTAGTGATAGAGGAATTAATCTATAAAGTTAGATTCAGTGGTCAAGTACATGACTATTTGGTAATATGTGTGTTGCTTCTTCTCATTCTAGATCAACTTACTTAATGATTATTGTTGTGTATTGTGTTTAAACTAAGATCTTAATAAATAGATTTTAAAATGAATGATTTGAGTGGTTCTTCGTTCTTCTCCACAGAAACAGGTCGCGTAGATAATGTAGAACTGAGGTCCCCCACGGGCGGGGGCTTCACAACATTAGTTAAGAAAATTAATTATTAATAATAAATACTTAATTAAATTTTACGTACTATATACATAGGATTATAATCAATCGAAAAAAAATCAAGGGTTACAAGGGAATCCGGACCCGGGGACCCCCTCCCCCTTTGTGTGTGCCAATGGTTATTATCCATAATGCTCAAAATAGACTAACATCATATTAATAAAAGTAATAACTCATATTCCGAGTATTTTCATTTATTTCATTACTTGCTTACCACCTACATATAATACCCTAACTCTTAAACATGAAAACTAACCTAACTTTTTTCATGAATAAAAAAATTTCAGTAAAAAAATTATTTTTAGAATATATATATGTCAGCTTACAGGTAATATTTTGATAAAATGATAAATAAGAACTTTGAGCTATACGTACTGAATATTTCTTCGAAAAAGAGACGAAAAAAAAAATTTGTTTTGTTTTATTGCATACGTTTATAAGAAAATAAAATACGAGTTTTCAGTAAAAAGATATAGACATGCAGTAATTTTTTCTTTGTGTCATTCAAATTCACAGATCTTTTGAAATTATTCCTCGGATCCCACTGGGAAATATGGATTTCTAGTTAAAAATTTCTAATTTACATCGTTGTAAAACTTCAGAACGAATTCTAATACACCTTCAGGCGAAGAGAATTATGAAGGAATTGTGCAATTGCTTATAAAACTTACTCAATTATAAAACTCATATGCATAACCTCTGCGCGTCTACACAGACAAATTACTCATCATGTAAAAGGAAAACAAGGAAAAACTTGAATTCCACCGTTATTATTTTAACACTCACATCTAATTCTACTTGGTTAAGGTTAGATTTAAAATAAGTACTCGTTAATTCATTTTCATAAAAAAACAATCGCTGTTAAAACTTTCGTTTAAATTTAAAATTGATTCCTACCAGCTTTCCGTAACGTAAACCAGTATCAACAAATATTCCTACAATCACATGTACGAGTCGTCCAGATTACATCAGTGCGAGTTCTAATGTTTGTGATTTTTTCTACGTTCTGGAGAAGTGCTTGTACGTGAATTTTAAGAATAATAAGGAAATATTGATTTCGGTGAAAATATTTGCTCTTAAAAAAAGCCAAAAATATAAAAAATAATTTATTTATTTTTTATTATTTATTAATTTTTTTTAATGTTTCATCCAACACAAAGGAAATATTTCCTCTTTTTATATAACAAATCGATACAAAGTATAATTTAGCCTTTTCATTAATAATGTAGAATTAAGAGAAATTTTTTTAGACAATATCGAAAACTCATCAGTAATACAAGTAAAGAGTCTAATTTTTTCCCCTTTTATCCAATCGAAGGATAAATGATTTTTCTATTAGTATTTCTTTTTAATATTGGTATTATGTTTTATAACGATCGTGTTAAATTGAATTAATGAATTTGTACTGTAACAAACCAACATATGAACAGCGACGTCTAGCGAACATTGCTAGAAACAGTCAGTCGAGATGTAGCTCTCGAACAATAAGCATGGAGTCGAACCTATGTTCCCGTTTATTGTTGTAATGCTAAACATTGTAGGTTCCGCAACTGTGTCTTGATGTTGTAGCTCTAAATATTCATATTCTTAAATATTTTTATTGTATATATATATATTAGTTTATTAAACTCTTTAACCAAAGATGTTCGGCGTCTGACTGCTTTCCACAGTATTATTAATTAGAAGTAATTGAGACTGAAGCATATAGCATCGAAACAAGTTTGGATTAATCATGACTTCTAGATACTCGTTGTAGCCTCGGTAGCCTAGTGGTTAAAGTCACGAGCTCGTGGCCGTCCTGGTATGAGCTCGAGCAGTAGTACCACTGAAGACCCTCCTTCTGGTCCCACAGGGGCACTGTGGCAGCGGTAGTCTAGTGGTCAAGGTAACGGACTCGTGGCCGGTGTGCCATGAGTTCGAGCCTAGTACCACTGAGAACCCACCGAGTAAGGGAGCGATGTACGTTAAATCTGTCGAGAGCTCAAACGTCATCCCGTTGGTGTGGTGTGGAAGTTAGTAGAGGGGGTGCCAGCTCAGGTGTCGTCCTCGTCACTTGACCATGCTTCATAATTACGAAGTCCGTCGCCAAAAGCCCTAGAGTAGCTGAAGAGTGTGACGTTAATATTCATTAACTTACTCCCAGGGGCACTAGGGCTCGTCATGGCTCAAAGTCTTACCATTGGCCTGGTGTGGTAGTTTGGAGAAGGGGTGCAAGCACAGGTTTCGTCTTCGTCACTTGACCATGGCTCAAAATTAAGAGATCCATTACCAATAGCCCTCGTATTGCTTTAGAGTGCGACTAATCAAATCAAAATTCAGAATCGAGGCTACTAGTGACGAGCCTCACAATTTTGAAACACGGCCAAATGATATGGCATCCTGCTTTCTTAACTCCCATACCAAAGCAACTTCACAAGTTGTGAAACCAGTGGTTCACACAGGAATTTCTCAAGGGGGGAGGGAGTCCAGTGTCGAGAGTCCACCATTCTCATATCATGCTCCAATACGCCGCCCAACATATTCTTTTGATTTTGTCAATTTCCGGGCACAAAAAACAGTAAAAAATTAATTATTGAACAAATAATTAGCACTTATCACACTTGTTATTAAAATTTAATTAAATATTTGTTATTAACAATTAATAAAATTAATTATTAATAACAAATACTTAATTAAATTTTACATACTATTTACATGGAATTATAATCAATAGAAAAAAATCAAGGACTATGGCGGGGGTCTGGACCCCCCGGGGATCCCCCCCTTGTGTGCCACTATTTTCTTCCTTACGGGATGTCGCATATGGCAAACGAGTGAGTATTAATGTCGCAATATATAAAACAACACAAAGGCTATTGGTGATAGGCCTCGTACTTTTGAATCTCGGTCAAGTGACGACACCTCAGCTAGCATCCCTTCTCCAAACTTCCCCTCGTCGCCAACGGGAGGGCGGTTTAGCTTGCATTAGCCCCTTTATACGGGGGGTCTTCAGTGGCACACTAAAGGCCGTATCACACGTACATATTTCAAGCAATTTTTCGTCCATTTCGTGCAATTTTTACTCAGTTACTATAGCAACGGCTTTCGAACAACTTTTTGCTAGTGATCTCAAAAAATTGTTCCAAATAAAAGTTGCTTGAAATTCTAGCCAATGGGTTTCTTCGGTGCTCTACGTCATAAACAAGATAGTGGCTTCGGTTTTGTCTAACACATCAGATATGCCGTATAATATTTTAATGGTGTATAATATTTTAACGGTGTGTAATAATTTAAACAGGATGGTGCTCAATTTCTGTTTAGGCCCATCAACAAAAGCGCAAGCGAAATAAAAGAAATAATTTTGGATGTTCGTTTTCCGAAGCAGAAAAATCGGCGAGTAATTTTTCAATGCGGAGATAAAGGGCGGCTGACGTCAGAGCATGTCGTTTTGTTTACGGCAACCCTTCCCCCTCAGATTAGGCCAAGCCAATAATTGGACGAAAAAGTTGCATGGAAAATATACGTGTGATACGGCCTTAAGGCTCGAACACATGATAATTGGCACGAGTCGTGCCCATAACCATTAGGCTACCTTGGCCATCGCACAGGTTTGAGAAACTGTGTATTTAACTCTCTAGGACTTTTATATCTAAATGTGTGATACCCCCCTACCAGGGGTACCATCTCTTCACCTACGCGACCTAGATTTGTGGGAGGTAATGATTGATGACCCAAGCTAGCCATTATAAAAAAAAATCAATTTATTATTATCCAATTATATTGATCAAAGACAGTCTTACTGTAGGAATGAAATCAGGAGTGATCTATCGTAACCCTAAATTCTATGTAAATAAGCGCTTGGAATCCTAACTGCTTGACTTTAAGTAAAGTTATCATATGAATCTCAATCTTCCTTAATTTCTTTGAATAACTAAAGCCTGTTCTATAATTACGCTTACCATAGGCTCACGGCGATCAGCATCTCAGCTTCCCTTGTCCCCTTCTTCCTCGCGATTACTAAACCTCCAATATATATTTACTAGCTAATCTGAATATCAAGGTTTCTTCTTGAGAGGATTGGCTGTGAAATTAATCAATGCTGGCCCCAAAGATTCCCCGAGAGGATTAGTTGGAAAAACACGGTAAAGCCCTATCATAAATGTTTCTATCCATCTATTTTGTCGATTTTCGGAACAAAAAACAATAAAAAATTAATTATCAAATAAATAATTTGCCATAATTAATAAAATTAATTACTAATAACGAATATTTTATTAAATTTTACGTACTACATACATAGGATTATAATCAATCAAAAAAATCAAGGGCATTAGGGGGGTCCAGACAAGCCCCCTCCCATGTATGCACCACTATGTGAGATCCATATATTAAGTTAAATCGAGTCTGTTGCGTTTGCATTTACTTGGGTTGTTATCAATGTCAGTAATTTTTTTATTGCATTCATGATGAGGGCAATATTCTGAGTCAAAATACCTCTCTCCAGACTTTCGCTATTTGTCACGCGACCCCCAATTACAAATTTCATTAAAATGCGCACGCAACAAGTTCACACCACGATTTTTGATGAAATCAAGTCACGCAGCAACAAATTTCAATAAGTAAGCCAGGTAATATGGTCACAGGTATTTGTTCATTAAAAAAAATCTTGGTATTTTTAAGGTATCCGACTACCCTAAAATTGTGAATTTTGCCAAAAAATGACAAATTTTTTCTATGATTTTATTTTATATATCATCTTATTAGCTTTATAAAAATACCAAGTTTATTATTTTCCATTCACTAGAACAAAAACTACAAGTGTTTTAATAAAAGCAGATGACATTACTTTAAGCAAGATGTCATATTTTAAAATGCGTTTTACTCGGAATCTGTTTTTTTATTTGAAAATGTGCTCAAACGGGGACAGCGATTGCTCAAAAAGTTTTGAAAATAATTAACTGAAATTTTTTGTGTATGTTCTGTATAATAATAGGAGAGTTTTATTTTCAGATTTATCAATCACACTGCTTTATTACAAAATTTTTAAGCAATTTCATATAATAACTAAGATAAAGTGCTCTAGTTTTTGTAAAAATTAAAATGTCTCTTATCGTGAAGGTCATTTCAAAAATGAATAGCATAACAACACATAAAAAATTGAAAAATTGAAAATTTGTTCATAAACTTTTGGTACAGAATCTGCCCTGTTTATGTAATTTTTTGTAAATTTTTACAAATTTTTTCCCATTTTAGTAATAATATAATTTCTTTTTCTCTTCTTAATTTTAGCATATTTTTTTCTTAATGTACTAAATAAATCTAAAATCCACACACACAAAAATTCCCATATTTCCATTTTTTTTAAAAAAAGTTGTCACAAGTAGTCAGAAACCTTAAATATAATTTCCTGTAATACTCCTATTTCTTATCATTTTTCAATTTTAATAAATTTTTTTAATCATTGAAAGACTTTGGAAGATAACCTTTATTTTTAATTCAGTGACGAGTTTTTCTCACGACGAATTGTTGTGGAAGAGGCTATATGACTCATTTTTTCCCCCTCATATTCACCTGTTTGAGGAATATTATGCAGTCATTCCTTCCGGTTTTTTTGTCCTTCAGTTACTTTTTCTATCAGCATACCTTCTAGTTGTGATAGCCATCTGTTAAAATAAGAGTTGTTTAACGGTTGAGATAGATGGTAAATGGTAAAAGATAAACACTTCTAGAATGAACAGTTTCTCATGATATGAAAAGAGCGATAATAAATCTTCACACTTCAAGCTTTTAGTAGCAGGGCAGGCAACAACTTTGAATATCGATTGATAAGATTAAAATCCAGGGTTGACAATTTATCTTTGTTGTTAAATGACTTACAAACGTTTCTCGCGTTCACATTTCAGAAGGAGTTATGACTGGTTTCGCATATCTATAAAGGGAATAAAAAGAAAAATTACATGAGTTTCATTAAAATTCTGAAAGAAAACTACTGATTATCTTAATTGCTTCATTAAGAATATAGTGCAAGAAAAGCCTTTCGCAATCTTTTTCAGCTAATTAAAGGTTTTTTCTTCTTTCGAAAAGATAGATTAAGGCTGTATTTCACAATTTTAAAGTTGTGAAGTATTCCCCCGTGCGTGATATCTCACTCCTAAGTTAACTTCGTGATCTAGAGGTGTGGGATTGAATGAAAAACCAGGCGTTATCATGATCTTAAAATATCTTTATTAAGATCTTATAACTTAAACACTAACAATGATAATATTTATATTATAACTTAGTGGATCTGAGGTGAGAAAACACACAATACGTATTACCAAATAAGCGCGATCTTAACCATTATATTTCACTTTCCCTTCTATTCCTAATCTCTGTTTATATCACAGTTAGTAATGGATACTAAAATTATCCTACCTTAATTTCTTGCTTAATCGCAATCCTCTCGGATCTTCAATATCTATGGGTTAACTCGCGTGGAATTGGATCCACCTTGACTTGATCGTTCTGTCACGGATATAGCTTCACAATCAACGACGGCTTTCTTCTCTTCCCTCAGTTCACGCGCTTAAAACAGACTAGCATAATCGCTCCCCAATAGGTCATACGCTTACATTAAACTTCTGCTATTTAAAAGGTTTCTAATTTGCATGTTCACGTTTCGCTTCTGGATTTGGTTGAAAAGAATTTGTCTTTATCGTCCCCAAAGAACCCAAGAGGAGATTTTAGTAGAAAACGCGATGAGCCCGTCACAAAGTAAATGGAACTAAAACTTTTCAGATAAAATGGATAACAGCAAAAAAAAAAATCTCTATTGTGCAGAAACGACCATTAATTTCAAAATTGAGGAAAATACTCATCCTTTAGGCAAAAAATATATTTCTACCCTTTTTTTAAAAAGTGATTTAAAAATTCTGGTAAGTCTGAGTTTTCTCTGAATAAAAATGTTTTAAAAATTAATTTTTCATTTGTTTTCTAATTTAAATATGTATCAAAGCAATAATAAGATGTTTTCCATATCTCTGCACAGCATTTTCAAATGATTTACTCCTTTATATGCATGGGAAGTATACTTCCCACCAATTTCATTACTTTTCAAATGTCGATGGGAAGATATTTTCCCACCTTATGAATTGTGCTGCTAGCATGACAACACAGATTTCTAGATTTTCAAGTCGTAAAAGCACGTGACGACCTGTAAGTTAAAGTAGTAGTATAGTAATAGTAAGGAAACCTTAGTAGTAAGGAAACTGTTGCAGATGACGTACGATAAACTAAAGTTGATAACTATTTGCCAACTTTACAAAAAAAACATATAGACGTTGTCATTTGTGTTCTACTGAAGCACATGAGAAGGGAACAAGATAC
>BMAV01024578.1:50899-61130 GCA_019973955.1 Trichonephila inaurata madagascariensis
ATAATTATCGGCGTTTTTTTCTTAAAATTTCTCTCTCTGTGGTCGTAAAACATGGATAAAACCACTTCTAAGTTATATATTTCAAAAATTCTACTTGAGCCTCTGTACAGAGGTCTAAGCTATATACAGGCAAAATATTATTATGATAGAAGCATTTTTCACAAAAGGAGAATATTTTGAAAATGGGTCATTCTATGTTCGTTTTTTGACAAAATATTATACTTAAATAATTTTTTATTGTAATAATATTCTTAAAACAATTTTATATACATTTTCTAGTCTGAGTGACACTAAATATCATAAATATTATCCATTTATACACTTTTGCAAAATCACGTTTCCGAACGTAGTCGGATACCTTAATTCTTGGAAAGAATAGAAAATACTACTTTGTGTAAAACATTATTTGAATATTATAAGAAACACCAAAAAATTAGAGCACTATAGTTTCGATCTCAAAACCGCTACCAGAGTCCCTTCACTTCGTGCGTACGCGTGACTTAGTTACTTTGTTTCACTTACAACACACATTTGTGACTCTTCTCTCTCGAAAGTTTACCAATCTCTGATTAAAGTAATTGCTTTTAATGTAACTACAATAACAGCATCCAGTAATATGCAGCCCTTTATCATTATCTAAAAGCTTGATAGTGTATCATGCAAGGGTTGAATATGATATGGAAAAAAAATTTTCTGTAATAATCCCCTTAGTCGTTTTCATTGCCTGATTGTTAATGCTCCAATATCTTCAGTGACATATTGTCACCGCGGGGTAAGGTCTCCAGATTAGGTTACTCGTTTCAAAAGAAACTCTTATCAGTTTCAGACATTTTCTCTCTAATTCTTTTCCTTGATATAAAATATCTAATATGTTGTCTTCATAACAGCAGCTTACATTAAAAAGGTCGAGTAACGTTAGTTGAGTTGTTTGTGTGCTGAGAATATACAGGAGAGTTTTATATCCAGTTTATCAGAACTGTTCCCATATTACACAGGATATGGCGAAAATTCGGGAAAAACAACGTCTTTTGATAACAAAGTATTGTGTTCGAATCCTTACCTTGTTTTTCTCCATGCATAGTTGGTCATTTTAACTATTGAAAGAAGAATCAGTGATTTTCCTATAAGGGATTCTGTTTCCCTTTTAAATATGAAGCGCTTCTAATGTGTGTGTGATTCCCGGTAAGGCCTACTAGGAAGCTGTTGTATATTCTTTTCAAAAATGCATTTTGATTTTTTTGTACTTTCAGTTCGTTTTTTAAAAAAAATGCTTTAGATTTGTTTGTTATAATTATTTATGTGTTTGGTTTCCAGATGTCTTTTTAATTTAACATGTTTCCTGCTTTCATTTCTTAGTTTATCCGTGCAAATAATTTACAATGAATGTTCTTTCTAATTAGCAACATAATACATGTAAATTCGTAAATAATGAACTCTTCTTGACATTTCTCAATTTTTCATTAAAAAGCGCATTTCGTTAGAAAATTTTTGCAGTAGAAACAGTGCTACTGGTTTCCTTCAGAGTTTTTGTAAGTTCATTAGATGTAGGTCCGACGTTCTCATTTTTTAAATTTCTGTGACTATCACGTGGAAAGAAAATAAAGTTCAGAATTATTCTGTATAAATTATGCTTAATCGCAGCTTATTTAGACAAGAGAGGATTAAAGAAAAGAAAACTTAATAATTAGAGGAATATCTCATTATATACCAATTGCCTATGCTCGCTACTTCAAATAAAAAATATAATGCTCCAGTAAAAATTTACATATGGTAATCGAGACAAGCAAATATATTTTTCAACTAATGTTAAAAAAATCAAACACGCATCTATATTATATATAGAGGTTACAATGAATTATGACATGCTAATATATATATTAAAGCTTACTTAAAAAGATACAAAATGCATTCAGAATTAATTACAGAGATTTTTTTCTCATAAAGTTCTATTTAATATTATTTACTCCGAAGATGTGAAATTATATGTTAATAAATCACAAAGTTTACTGTTCAAAATTCATCTTACTATGAACTTAAATTTTTACTCGAACTTAAATTGCAAAAGTAACAGAGAGTCTTTCTGCTCCCTTGCCTCTTGTCGAAGTATACATAGTGTATACTAATGCAGACAATTGCTTGTTTACACAAATATGGTTCTCGATTTTTTTATAAATAATATCTCATTTCACTGTTTTTCTGGTACCTAATACAGTCAGACCTCTATATAACGAAGTGGCTAAATCTCGAAAAAAAGTTCGTTATATGGAAAATTCGTTATATAGAGGTTCATCTTTCAATTTTCTTTATAAACCCAATAAAACAAATTTTAAATTCAAAAACACTATATATTTAAAAAGTAATTATTCATACCTTTTTGTAAAGTAATATGTTTTTATTTTATATATTTACCTATCAAAAAAAAAAGAAAGAAAAACTGCAAGAAAAGTTTCTTGGTGTTTTCATCCACTTCCAGAAGAATTAAATTTTTTTTCTTTGAGGCTCAAGATCTTTCGTTTTGACATTTTCGAGCTACAAGAAATGAAGTTACCAGTACGACGAATCAACACCACAAATGAATGGAGACTAGTTCAAAGACTCGGGGACACGAGACAACTCCATTAAGAGTGAAAGGGGACATAGAAGTTGTTTCCAGTGAACTGGACAATGGGGGTTAAAGATTCTACTTCTTGGATGAAATACCCAGAATTCTTTTGCTCTCTGGGAGTTAGGTACCTAATAAAACGATTTCAAGATTTATGACCACCATAAACTGTGTTAAAAGAGAGAATAACTTGAAATATCCAGAAATACTTAAAAAGTAGGGTGAAAAAAAATTGAGTCACAAGAGAAAAAGTTCGTTATATAGAAAATGCACTTCGCTATTGGGAGTTTATTTTACGCAGAAAATCGTGAAATGCTCTTGGTTCCAGAAAAAAGTTCGCTGTACAGAAAAATTCGCAATATAGAGGTTCGTTATATGGAGGTTCGACTGTACTTGTGGAATAAAAGCTTTATATGTTTTTTATGGACATGGTAGCCTGACGTGTCATGAGTTTGAACCTCGTACTGCTGAAGACCCACCGTGTAGATGGAGTGATGCACGCTTACGGATTTCAAGGCTCAGGCGTTCTCCCGCTGGTGTGGTGTGGAAGTTAGGAGAGTGGGTTGCCAGCTCAAGTGTCGTCCTCGTCACTTGACCATGGTTCAAAATTATGTAGCCTGTCGTCAATAGCCCTCGTGCAGTTTTATAGTGTGATGTTAATATAACTCTTATTCACTCCCTTGCCTTATAATTTTTTACTGTCAAATAAATTGCTCTGAATTTGGCTAGCTCATCTCTGACGTAAGTGATCACTTGAATGTGGAGTGTGCATTAAGAGAAAAACACTTAATTAGCGTACGAGTCAATTTCAACACTTCATTCACCCGCCTTGTCGAGGGTCTGATGCACGTAAAATGTGCCGGCTAATAATTAGTAAATTAGTTTTCAAAAAGATATTTAAAAAAAATCACGGGTGTATTTTTTGCTATATTCACTATATTCTTTATTCTCTATAATTGCAGTGAATTTCTGTATTAAGTTGGACTTTGAGCTATATTCGTCCGTTGGAAAAATGCCGAAAATCTTTTCTATGTCTTATAGAGAGTTACAAAAAACCACAGGACTTTTAAACATCTGTATCTTTTATATAAATTCAAAGCCGTTTACTTGTGTGGAGAAAGAACGCTGAATTCTTTAAGTAAGAATGCAACTAAAAATTTGAAGAAACGTGTGAAATCATAAGGGTGAGTGAGAGTGAATATTAACGTCGCACTGTTCAGCTACACGAGGGCTTTTGGCGACGGACCACGTAATTTTGAACCATGGTCAAGTGACGTGGATGACACCTGAGCTGGCACCCCCTCTCCTAACTACCACACCACACCAACGATGCAATCATAAGGAATTAAATGTATGAGAATGGTGAAAAATTTGAGAATTACTGAAAGGGAAATATAACAAAGTATGTATCTAAAAAAATCTAAGATTAAATTTATCATTAACCATACCATTACATGGAACCTAAATCATTATATGTCTTGGAGAAGAATAATGACAGATTAAGTACAACTCTGCAGTTTTTACTTAGGGGTGCTACATATGTTCAAAAGTGCAATATAAAAAATAAAGACAAGTATAAGTTATTTCTTTGAAAGTGCATGGCATGTTCTTATAATAGCAAAAGAGCATACTAATTCAGTTTTATATGCGTGAATTTTAAAAACTTATTTCTTCTAATTTCTTTAATTTTTCAACATTTTTTTAAGGAAAGGCAAACATTTTGTTTTAAATATTTTTATTTAAATACAGTTTTTAATTTGAATTAAAATCAATAAACTTTACAAAAAAAATTTCATTCAGTTTTTATTATAAAACCTAATATGTTATAGAAATACTAAAAGATTAAGAGTTCACATAAAAAAACAATCAAACATGTCCTTTAGGTCATTTGCTTTGTAAACAGGAAAAAAAACCAATCAACTGTTTGTTTAGTGAAAAATTTCCTATTTCCGGCATATTTTAAGATGAATGTGTTGACTACCATTTTAAATTTCAAAGTGCAAAGAACTTAATATAAACTGCGTGAAATTCTGCATGAATCATTATCAAAGAAAAAAAACACTTTTTTTTCTTATGTTTTGAATCAAATCATGTCATGGGATATACTCCTTTAATGATACGCATCCAGCGGAAATGAAAGACAAAAGGGCAAATGGATCAAAATAAACGAAAAACTGTTTTGCGTAACGGTCATGGGGAAATAATTCGAGAGTCGTAGCGGACATCGTACCATATTCAACCAATAACCAATTAATATACCACTATCTTCACCTTATTTGTACTCTTCCTCTCAAAAAGAGTAAACATTCGACAGGGTTCTGCAAAAGATGGATGTTTTCAGTTTGTTTACTTCTCTGATTTACTGTCTCGAAACGATTGATTATTCTGAATGAAAGAAAGGATGTGAAAAAAATCGGTTATTTACCCTCAATACTCGGAAGACCTCACTGGGGGGCATTTATTTTTCTCAAAAAAAAAAGCTTAATTGTGTGTTCCCATTAGAGGTGACTCATGCGCAGGGACATCTTTTTTCTAAACTATAGTAATGAGACAGTTTTTTAAAAAAAGAGATAATTCTCTCTCTCTCTCTTGTTGAGATCCACAAGGTCTAAAATGCCTTTGTGATCTTCAAAGTTGTCTCAATTCATAAAATATTGTGACAAGTTATTAGTTATGAAATTTTACATAATTTTTAGAGAGATCCCAGATCAACATTTTGAGCAAAGAAATACGAAAAATAAATCCCAAGCATGAATATGTAAATGCGCTTACCAGACAATAAAACGTAGGTTATCAGTATAATTAAGTGTTCCTCAAACTTTCAATACCTGCGACCCAATTTTCAATCATAATTTTCATCACGCCCCCCCCCTATACAATTATTATTGTAGTAATGTATTGAATACATTATTACAATAATAATTGTATGGGGGCATACATACCCCCATTATTATTGTAACAATGTATTGAATACAATAATAGTGTACTTCGATGCTAAAGCTACCATACGACCTTTATCATAATCTACACACAAATTATCAAGATAAATATTAAATTTTGTATGTATTACTTTTTATAAGTGGTATATATATTTTAAGTAAGTTACTTTTAAGAAATAAGAAAAGTATAATGTTGCATTTTCTTTCTAATTTTTAAATTGGAACGGATTGCAATAAAAGTGCAACATGTATTTTTATTATGTATGAATATATATATATTTTGTTTTGCTTTCTTTCACAGTAAATTAATACTTTTTTTTAAAAACAATAATCATTTATTTTCGACTTTTTGATATGCTTGGGCATCACTTTTCGATGCCCCGTAGGGTTATCACGCCTCCCCAGGGGGGCGCGCCCCACAGTTTGATAATAACAAACACAGCTGGTGTAATAGCTATTACACAGCTGGTGTAATAGCAAACACAGTTTTTTCAGCAAATGTTTTTGAATAGTATAAGGGATTATTTTATACATGCTCAACACGTGTGAAAAAAATTTATTTCTTTTTAAAATACGTATAACTATTCGAGTGTAAATTTATTTGTATGTGTGTGTGGCTGTATTTCACCGAAAAAAAATATAAGTAAATTTTGACTATATTATGAAGTTATTAATGTTTAGGTATCCGACTAGGTTTGTGAAGTTGCCCCCCTCCCTCGGGTGCCCTTCTCCTTGATTATCAGCGTGAGCTAGAGGTGTAGGAATAAATGAAGAACTAGAAGTTTCCATGATCTTAATATGACTTTATTAAGACCTTAAACTTAAACCTCTAACAGATTAGATAATAACAATATATGGAAGAGAATTTACGGTGGATAAACACACAATATATATAATACCGAACTAACGTAACCTGGACCACTATCAATAACTAACTCGCCTAAACTCAATTCCAATACTATCACAGATCCTAATATTAAATAGTCACGCCTACCTTAATTTTGATCTACCGATCCATTCCTACTGGAAGTTGCGTATTTACTGGAGTGCAATAGTATGCACCTTGACCAAATAGCTCCATGTCTGGAATAACTTCTGTTAGCTGACACTTAATCTTTCTAAAACCTCTTCACGCTTGAATCATTGATTATCATAACATTCCTCAAATTGCCACCTTGCTTACTCTAACTTCTGATATTTAAAAGCTTCCTAATTTGCATCTTTCCTTCACGCTTCACTTCTTAAGTTTGGTTGGAAAAGAGTTGCCATTAATTCTGGCCCCAAAGAACCCAAAGGACATGCTAATGAAAAGACGCGTGAGCCCGTCACAGGTTGAACAAGTGATTTTTAGGGGTTTGATGTTAGGGCTATTAGAAAAAAAAGGAAACATAATTATTGAGGAAAAAAAGAATATATAAAACTAAAGATTTTTTTGAATTGTTTTTATAGCACATTTACTTTATCTAACTTATAAGAATATTTTTGTATGGTGTTTTTTGAAGGAAAAAATTTTCCCGATAATTTGTACACGAAAAACGAGATATCTCCAAAAAAATCCAATCAAATTCAATGACATTTGAGCTCTTTAGAGTGTAACAAACCGTAGGTTTTAAGATAGTTACATTTAATCCCATTTTGCAGCCATTTTTAGCTTAGAACATACAGAAATTTTGACAAAAAATCATTAACATCAAACTTAAATGCTTATAAAATATTTATTTTCTAAAATAATTTTTATCCCGCGGTTTGTGACACTTCCGATGGATCAATAAGTATATCAATGAATTAAAATTGCATTATATCCAATGTATTTTTATTTATGGGGTTTTCTTAACTTTGAAAATTTTGCAAAAATTTCATAAAAATAATATTTTTTTCAAAACCAAAGGGTGATATACAGGCTATTTAATTAATAGTTATGACTCTTAAAACCCCTTTTTATATATATTAAACCCATCTTTAAAACAATAAAATTCTTTTCAAGATCAATTTTTGAAAAATTGGTCTCCTAACTTAGTCGGATACTTTAAAACCTCTACGTACCGCATTATGATTTACTGCAGTTTTTTTCATGCAATATTTTTTTTAATCACTATATTAAAAATTAAGGTATATACACAAGCAAAATACTGAACTTTGGGAAATTTAATTCGTTAGAGCTAATTGATTAATTAAAGATATTCAAAAGTAATTATACACACTGTTCACTTAAATTAAATAGTCAAATCGTTTTCTAAGGTCTTCATTAACATATAAAAAAAAATAAGGCACTTACCTCTTGACATTAACTATTTTTTCGGAACGAAAATAACAATCTTCGCAATCCACTAAAAACGCCGTCAGCTGAAAACGCAATTTCTGCTGTAAAACTATTCGCCTTTCCCACTAAAATACTCATCATAGAACCCCTGCTGCCATATATCTTGGAAGAGGGGATTTCAAAGAATATTCTTGCTAAGTATCGTCAGAGTATTCGTAAAAATGGTTATTCTATGTAATTTTAAAGTAAATGGTACTTATAAGTACCGTCGGTAGATAAAGGGTTAAGTAAGTGTATAATATTAGTGGGTCGATAAATACCAAGCTTATAAGGATCTTGCCTCCGCGCCTAAAAGTATGGAAGAAAGGGAAGGAAGACTAGCCATATTCAAAATCATTAATTTATTTACAGCACAAACTATAACACAAGTTCGATCAATCAAAACTAAGCGAGGCACCCAATTAATCAATATGAAGACAAAGAGGTACACGAGATATGAGAATACTTTAATTACTTGTAACAATTACTTCAATTCAATTACTCTGACTTCCTAGCTATCTAATCTAGATTAAAGCTTAAGCGACAGATCGTCACCTTAATTATTACAATTATCAATTATTAAATATCTGCGTCACACTTTAAATTTGATTAATCACTGCTTCCCGCTAGCAGTCTATATATATACACTATCTCTCTCTCTCTAAACTGAAAGCCTAGACTTTATATAGTAGTCTTAATTTGCATGCACACGTTTTCTTCTTCGGAGGAAGCTTTCTAGTAAAATAATTTTTAAGGACCCAAAAATTCCCCAAGAGGACAGTTGGTAAGAAGATCACGGATAGAGCCATCACAAGTTTGCTTGGGGATTTAAACACTGGGGGTCTCGCTTCTGACTGACCACCTGATCGGGACATCTGTTCATGCACTTTGGCGCCCAATGGTCACGTATACTGGGATGGGTACAGTAGGCCATGGCCCTCATGGGCTGTTGTGCTACTGAGTTTGTTAAGTGTATAGTTAATATTTTCTTATGAAATATTTCGAGAATTATAATATGATGAAATTCCACATAGTTACGTGATTATTCATAAAAAGAGAAAGACAGATGAGATGCTTGAAAGAGTTGGAAATACTGTACTGAGTTATAGATAAAATCTATGATTGTTGAATTAACCAAAAAATGATGCTCTTGCTCTGCCTCATTTAAATATATATATTTTTTCTCTTCTTTTTAGAATATATCTTTATTTTCAAATAAGATTTTTGTTTTCAATTCTAGAAAAAGATTCTTTTTTTTTTTTTTGCGTTATTCTTCCTTGGGCTTTCCTTCGAGATTTTTTTTTTTTTTTAAGTTGTTTGTGCCATCAGTACATATGTCAGTTCTAATAATAATAAGAAAATACTTAAGCTCTCTTCGTGAAAATAAGAAAAAGAAATTAAGGAATTCTTCAAACGTATCATGAAATTTCTTTATTATTGACAACAAAAGACTGACTTTTTTTATTTTGAGAATTCCAATCACACAAAATTGCGAAACATACGATTTTTTCTCTTGAATCTTTGCTCTTTACTCCTAGTTATTATTCATAATACTATTACTTCACAGAGACGTGTAAAAAAATGAAAAAAATGCGTGAATAATATTATTTGCTTCTGGAAGAAATTTATTATATATATAAGAAGTTAACCAAGATACACATAAACACATGCACACACGAATGAGAGTATACATAGAGGGAAAGAGAGAGGTTTTCCCTTATTAAAGGGATAATACACAATATTCCTTTCCCTATACGTGAGTGAGTGAATATTAACGTCGCACTATTCAGCTACATGAGGGCCTTTGGCGACGGACCACGTAAATTTGAACCATGGTCAAGTGACGTGGACGACACCTGAGCTGGCACCCCCTCTCCTAACTACCACACCACACTAACGGGAGGACGTTTCAGCTCTCGACAGATTTAACGCGCATCGCTGACCTACACGGCGAGTCTTTAGTGGTATTGCGCTCGAACTCATGACATGTGCCTGCCATGACCCAATACCTTGACCACTGGGCTACCACAACCCTTTCCCTATACGTGTGTTAGCCGAGTGGTCATGGTCTCAAACTCGTAGTTGGTGTTCTCTAATCGTGCGAGATCGAGTGACATTAAAAACCCGCCGTGTAATCGGGCTGTAGAGATTCGAAGTCCTCACGCTGACGGGGGTGTGGAAGTTTGGAGAGAGGAATACCAGTTCAAGTGTCAATACTCCTTGCGTTGCTCTTGAGTGTACTGTTAATAAAAATCAATTATATTTGCACCGCTAATTTTAACACAATCCATGACTTATAAAAGAACCCTCGTATATGTAATTCGTAGCAAAAACGGATAAATTAATCTTGATAAGTCTTTCAAGAAGGAAATCTATCTCTTTCACTCACTG
>BMAV01024578.1:94787-106663 GCA_019973955.1 Trichonephila inaurata madagascariensis
TTGCTTTAAGGTATCCTTCTACGTTCGGAACCGTGATTTTAAAAAAGCGCAGAAACGAATAATTTTCAAGATATTTAGTGTCACTTATATTAGACTACATGCATAAAATGGTTTTAAGGACATTTTGACAAAATAAATTATTTAAATACAATATTTTGGCAAAAAATTAACTTAGAATAATCTTTTTACAAAATGTTCTCCTTTTTTGAAAAATGCTTCTATTATAATAATATTTTGCCTGTATATAGCTCAGACCTCTTTACAGAGGCTCAACTATGTGTGTGTGTGATGTTTGAAAAATTCACATTATTTTCAGAGTTACAACCCATTGGAATAATTATCGGCGTTTTTTTCTTAAAATTGTTCCCCTCTGTTGTCGTAAAATATGGATAAACCCACTTCTAAGTTATGTATTTCAAAAATTCTAGTCGAGCCTCTGTAGAGAAGTCTGAGCTATATACAGGCAAAATATTATTATAATATAAGCATTTTTCACAAAAGCAGAACATTTTGAAAAAAAAAATATTCTAAGTTAATTTTTTGCCAAAATATTGTATTTATATAATTTTTTTTGTCAAAATGTCCTTAAAACAATTGTATACATGTATTCTAATTTAAGTGACACTAAATATCATGAAAATTATCCATTTATGTGCTTTTGCAAAATCACGGTTCCGAACGCGTATTCGGATACCTTAAAATGCGACGTTAATAATTAATCAGTTTTAAAGTAGCAAAGGTAAATACAATTTTTTTTCGCTTTAATGAGTACAGTTAACTGCATTTTTTCTTTTAAAATATAAGCGACTAAATGTGGAATTTATTACACGCTAAGAAAGATAATTTACCATACCGAATGATTTCAATATACTGTGTGTGAACTGCCTCGAGCGATATTCAGAATATAGTATCAGAGGTTTTTTCTACCTGATGAGGGGTTCTAAATTTAAGTTAAATAAAAAATGATGTATTGTCTAAAGATAAAAATTCAAAGAGAGAGGAGCAGTATATTAAAATGAGCAACGAATCTCCTGGGTGTGCTACTCATATGACACAAGTCTTGCGTTGTTGTATAAAAAAAGTACGTAATATTTTCATGCATTTATTAATTTGTTAAATTTTGTACTTATAGTTTTATAATTATAATTTGGAATTATATATTTTCTAACAAATATAGGGTTAATTGAAAACATTTTACTGTCTTATCATCATTAACAAGCGTATCATTAACGTTATAGTTATTAACAATATTATCATTAACATTATAGTTATTAACAATATTATCATTAACATTATAGTTATTAACAATATTATCATTAAAATTACAGTCATTAATAGCCTGATAATTAACAAAGTTTTCTGTATAGAAAAGCATTGTAATTAGTTGATATTTTATTGAAACTTAGTTTGCATTTTAAAAAATTTGAGCCAGCATTAAGAGAGAATATGCCTAATTCATGTTATAGACTTTTTGTATTGGTTGAAATAAAGGAGTAATATTTCATTCCCTCGATTTTATCTTTATTTAAATTCGTAGATTATTTATTACATGATACATGTCATTTTTGGAAATGTGATGTTTGAGTTGTTGATCAGATTTAAAGGGATGATATTGACTTGAAAAAATAACAATGCTCGCTCTAATTTTAGATATTCCAATGAAAAAAATTTCAATGCTTTTTTTCTTCCTTTAAATGTGGTATTCATTCTGTTCGATAGTTTATGTAATTGACACATGCATGTTCAATAAGTATTTATAGTTATTTTCACTTGTTATGCTTATAATTAATTGAAAAAAGAAGGGGAAGAAGAATGTAAATAAATTATTTGTAATTAAACGAATTTTTTTCTAAATGTGATCAAGTTATCCATGCCTAAAGAATAAGAGAAACTATAAATGGATATAAAGCTAGTATTGCCCTTGCATAGGTGGCAATACTTAATCGAACAGCTAGTTCGAATCCTTATTCCGTTGAAGGCTTCCGCGCGGAATAACGGGAGCTTTTACTTATTAAATGGGGGGACAGATTTTCAAAGTTCTGTGTACAAGTAGGAGAGTTAAATTGCAGCTTAGATGTCATATTTTCCATGATTTATTCTGAACTTAGTCGAATATTACGAGTTAAATCACCAATAGCTTTCATATAACTTCGCGTGATATTACTTCTAATCCACCAACAAACCCAGAGGCGTCTTACGGCAGGGGCCAATTGGACCTGGGCCTAGGGCCTCAGCCTCATCTCGTTTTCAACTTAGCTTCGATAGAATGATGATCCAAATAATTTTAATGGTCGAAAGTTGTTCTCAAATATATTCTCCGAAAAACTGAGAATTTTGGACTATATGCCACTTGGCAATAGTGACAAAACTGCGTTATTATGTGACGACCGTTACCCATGTCTAGGCCTATGCCTACCACCATTCATTATCATTCCTGATTTAGTCGAAAGATTGCAGTCGGTCGAGTCGGTTTGTGCCTAGGTTTGTGAGATCGTGACTCATGCACATTTATTTGTTTCATATTACCGTTTGTACGAGTATTTGACAATATATGTCGTATGCTGTCTACTTTTATGAGTCACAGGTGGGGGCTAATTTTGTATAGGGACCCGGAACCTCAAGAAGTCTTAAGACATCCCTGAACAAACCAGCTGTTTTGTATGCTTTTCCTCCTCTCAAAAATATCTCATTAAAAAGATGTCATGTTTCAAACAATTTTTTTATTGAAATATTTATCTAAATATCATGGTTCGAAATTGCTTATCTGATGAAAGGTGTTAAGAAGACATGGGACAAAAAAAAAATTACGTCTTTCAAAAAATGTCTTTCATTGAGAAAAAAAAAATACTACAAGCAATTTATTTGTCGTTAGAAATAAAAATTAGGCATCAAGCTCGCACCTGCTCCAACGACATCACTTTTAACCATGCAATGTCCTACTGCCTTTTCCTTATCACCTGTAATACTTATCTTCTATCGTATCATACACCCTTTAAGACACCTTTCTTACAGAGGCAAAATTTTTCGGGAGTGTTATCGCGTCGATCATCATGATTGCCAGCATCACATAGCGTTCAGTGATAAGTTTTGTTGGTTTTAAAATAGATAACCATCGCATCCGCATGTAGATTATTTCCGCCCAGCACTCAACAATTTTGTCGTCTTTTTTTTTTTTTTTTTTTTTTTTAAAATATTTAATTTTTTCTCCCATTTTTTTTTTTTTTTCCCCCCCCCAAAAAAATTTTTTTTTTTTTTTTTTTTTTTTTTTTTTTTGTAACTCCTTGTATAATTATGTAGTCTGTTTTTTTCCTACAATAGCAGATCGTCTTAAATCAAGTTAGTCTTGTATGTAATCTGAACAGCTCAAAGAATTCATGACGATAATCTAAGAATTGATTTGATTTTAGCTTACATCGTACTCTGAAGCAACACGAGGGCTATTGGCGACATACCTTGTAATTTTGAAACATTTTCAAGGGACAAGAACGACACTTAAACAGCGACTACCTTTCATAACGTCAACAATACTCTTGGGCAGCGGTCGCGAAACTTTATGACCTCGCGGACCAGTACATTCCAATTTTAAATTCCGCGGACCACAAATAGGATTTTTTAAGTGTTAAATATATTTATAAAAAAAATATGTGATATAAGAACACATAAAATGTACCTAGTTAATAAAATGAAGCTATTAATTGTAACCAAAAAAATTATATGAAAACATTATTAAAAAGTCATAATAAAATAAACAAAAACTCTGTAAAAATAAAACAATTGAAAAATGGTTTAAGTATATCAAATTTTTAGCATTATACATTCCTAGTGTGATGAATGTTCCTCCTTAATTGAAATAAGTTTATGAATATTTGGATCCAATGTTGTTACTGCAAGACGGAGAACTGCATTTTTTCCAAGCTGAGATCGGCACTGTGTTTTGATGACTGGGACAAATGAAAAGGCCTTTTCACATAAATAAGTTGTGGAGGATTGAACTGTTTACACTAAAAGGCTATTCACTTTTTATGGAAAGCCAAAACTGAGATCTTGATAAGGATGAATGAAATTTAAATTTGAGAGTTTCGTCGGATGATAGGTCGATGAGGCTTTATTTTAGATGCATGCTTAAATTATTATCCTGAATGTTCACTGCTCATGGATCTATTATCTACATATAACAATGCAGCTACAGCAGTACGATTTATTTACCGAGGTATGATGAAGTATTTTTATAACTTTTTACACATTGTTATGAATTGAATTATATTTCAATGCATCTCTTAAAATATAACTTAACGTGATGAGCAAGTATATTCCATACATTTTTCTGGGGACCAGCGAAATCTTCTTGCGGACCACCACTTTGGCAACCTCTGCTCTAGGGCAGTGTTCCCCAACCTTTTTATCGCCGCAGACCGGTCAACGTTGGATAATTTTACCGCGGCCCGCTGAGGGGGGAGGACGTTGATTGTTTATATTTTACATTGTTTTGTTTTAATAATTTTGTTATTATTGTATTTATAAACGTGCCTTCAGAATAAAATATAGTTACACCAAAAATGAATATAAAGTTATTTAACAAGGAATATAAAGTGATTTTCATAAAAAGTAGCTCAAACCCAAGAAAAATATGCCGCAGTAAATAAAATGGAAATAATTTAATGTTTATTGTGTGGACCAGTAGTATTTAATTCACGGACCGGTGTCGGTCCGTGGACCAGGGGTTGGAGACCATTGCTCTAGGATCTTCAACCTTTCACGCTCGAGGACCAACTTAATAAATTTACAATGATCCACGGTCCATACGACAGTCAAAAAAAATATTGTAATCATGAAATTTATATTAAAAAAAAAATTGGAGGTTTGTTTTACAAGATTACAATGGTTTCTAAGGCAAAAGATAGTATTTTCATATTTGTATATTTGAAACAGGAAATATCCTTTTAACTACAACTTTACTGCAACTACAACTTCACAACAAAACTGCCCATCGGCACATTTCAAAATAAAATTATGCAATATTGCATCATCCAATAATTCTGACCAATCACGGTATTCACTAAAGGAAATCATATGATTCTCAAAGCTTACGGCTTAGAAAGCTATAAAAGCTGAGATCTCTGGAACGAAAAATGCTTTCGAGTACTGTCTTTTGTCCATTTGTGTTGTGCTTTGTCGTTATACATGTAGTTTTCAATAATTATGAAACTAAATTAAAATACTAAAATGTTTCTTCATCATTTCAACGACTTCTACAAGATAAAGATTATCCCAATAAGCCTGTTTTAATTCCCATGAAATAACGTCATATATATATATAATGAAAATGAATGAAGTTATTTTTTTCTTATTTGTATGTGTTAAATAAATCGCAAAAAATACTCAGTTAAATATTTAGTTGGTCTATGATTTTTTTATCCTTTAAGTTGTATTGAATATAATGATCATTTTTTAACTAATTATGATGTATTTAAAAAAGAAAAAAAAAAAGACTTTCTTAACGCACACACACAAATATTAGATTTACTTTATTTTTAATTTATCTTGTTATCATGCTTTCAATAAATAGTACTAAACAGAGCAAATCCATAATACATATGAAAAATGAATCGTTTAAAAAATTAAGCTTATTATCAATCTTCACGTATGATCATATATCTAGTTAATAAATTTAATAATTTTTTTTGATTTAAAAATGAGTACTTAACAAATAACTGGATAATTGAGCAAAAGTAAATAATGCGTATTTATAACCGTTTTCTTTTATTTCTTACACATTTAAATCAAATTTAATCAAATAATAATTTCATAATTGTAATAATTTCACTAAATGCTTTAGTAGTAAAATGATTAATTTAATGCTATTATTACATATTGTTTAATTGTTTGCTGATAAATATCAAAAATAAATTAATTTTATTTATGCAATTATAATTTATCTTGTATTATTATTTTTTTTTAATAATATTGCACAGAACATAGAATAATTCAATAGTACCAAATATAATTTATATATAAAGAGTGTAATTAACGCGGTCTGTTTTCTTAAAAGTAAGTCTTCGTATTCTTGAGGAGGGTTCGTATAAAGTTAAATGTAAGTAATTTTATTGTGAATTTTGTATCTTCATACTGACAAAGAAATAATTTTTAAAATAAATAATAATTTTAATTTTGTACAGTTTCAACACGAACGATTTTCTTTTCACACACAGTTGATACTATTCAGTATTGAAAACAAAAAAATTTCAATAGGGGTGGGAGTCAGGGTCGAAAGTCCACCATTCTAGTATCATACCTCAATACGCTTTTGATTTTGTCGCGCGATTTGGGGAACAAAAAAAAGAGTAAAAAATAAATAATTGAATTAATAATAAGAATTATTTAATAATTATTTAATAAAAGGAATTGTTGATAACAAATACTTCATTAAATTTTACGTACTATATACATAGGATTATCATCAATCAAAATATTAAAGGGCTATGGGGGTCCGAACCCTTGACCCCTCCCCCTTGTGTGAGCCTCTGATACTATTTTTAAAGGCTTGTGAAAGAAATGTTAGAAGGCAAGTTTTTTTTTTTTTTAGTATGATGGTTGTTTGAACTTATACACCCCCTCCCCTTCCCCTGGTTTTAGCGCAGTATATTGAAAGAATTTTCAGCTACTAAACAAAAGTTATTTTTCTGTCAAATATAAAAATTAGCGGCGAATATAGTAAAATAAGGACTCGTGTTGATAATCTCATGAATGACTCAAAAGCTACAAAACCGTTATCTATTTAGATTTTGTTCATTTATTAGACTGAACAATTCATAAGAAGTAAATTTTATTACCGAGTTCTTTCTATTCGATAAATCTATTGAAAGAAACATTAGACATAACTTGAATGCTCAGCTTTGAATCCGTAAAAGCTGAAACTGCATTAGCTGATATCGAAGGGAAAAAAATGCTCCTTTTTATTCAACGATTTCCGAAGTGTTCTATGAATTCCAACTTCGACCACTAGAGAGCGCTGCTATCTTCCTTTTTCAAGAACTAGAATACCGATCTTTCATGCATTTCCTTTGTCAAGAGCACAGGATACAATGCCGATGAAAGTTTGAATCGCTTCAGTTACCCTGTCGTTGTGGAAGAAAGCTGAGTTCGACAAGGATGCAGGTGGCAAATTCGTGTTTCCCCCCCTCCCTTTAACCATAGTTTCTTCCTGTAAATACTACATTTTTCATTCAGCTAAGGGGGAAATCTAGCATTCCTACTATTGGCGTTGAAAGTTTATGGCAGCCAATTTATTTCCAGTTTTTTCATAATGAGACCACGTGTATTACGGTGATAAGTTTCGAAGAAAATAATTTAATTTTTTTACATTTATATTACAATTTCATATTAAATAAAATTAAGTTATTATCGTCTGTTCAAAAAGAAAAAAATCGGACTAAATATTTTTTTAAATAATATATGAAACATATTTTTAAAACACACTCTTTTATTAGCTTCAACTGTATGTAACAGAACTTTGAACTCGATTTTTGCCCTCTTTAAAAGGTCAGATTAATTCGAAATTTTGCACACTTGTCTAGGACCGAATGACAATACAATAATTAAATAATTTTGTTCCATTGTCCCGATCAGGTTTAACGATTTCTTATTTCCAGATTTGGCTACTAATTCCAGATGCTATTTCCAGATTTGGCGACTAAAAGATTAAGCTACAACCCTAAAGTGAAAACGCTCATTGTTAATACAAATGCACAACAAACAAAAAAGATTAATTCATCAATGAATAAATGATAGTTTAAAAAACTAAAAAAACACGCTTTTATTGTAGATCGAACTCAAAAATGAAAAATATAAATTATAGTTTAAAAAAACTAAAAAACACGCTTCTGTAGTTAATTGAAATAAAAAGTAAAAAACAATTCTTATTATAAAAATTAAATGTTTAACGAGAAAATAATTAATGTCATTGTGATAAATGCGTGGGGAGCTCGATATGAACTGTTATAATTTCTTACTAGTTCTATTCCGAAAGGCAGAGTTAGTGTAAAAATGTAGTGCAAAGCCCCCTACTCGCTTTTACTACAATGATATTGATTTTTTCGTTGATCATTTTATTCTTATATTAAGAATTATTTTTTACTTTTTTAGTTTTTTTAAACCATAATTTATTTTCAAAAGTTTTTTCGTTAAAGTCTTCTTATTTGCTTTTAATATGTATTAATATTTAACAGCTTCCATCTAAGATATTTTGAAAAATTGTCATCCATACATTGATTCTGATTTGATTTTTTAAAATGACGTTACACTAAACCAATGCGAGAGCTATTGGCGACGGACCTCGTAATTTTCAGCCTCACTCAATTATCTATTGATTCTTTGAAGTAATACAATTTTTCTCTGTTCTTTTTCTTTTACATGCCCTAACTTCCCAACTAAAGATTCTCTTACGGTTTTCAATCAGAACTACGAGAGGGAAATTTAATTTATGTGCCATCATTAGCCTCAAACTACTTTCGGAGAAGAATGGATTACGGTATTGTTTTGAAAGGGAACACACACACACACTGTCAAGACTTTTCCTTTATAACTAGGTCTGTTCTAAGTTACTTTTCTCAAGAAGAATATGTGAAGCGTAAAAGCTCATTTCTCATACAAGCATGGTATATTAAAAATTCATTTTTGTACATTCTGGAATAATCATTTCTGAGAATATCATGGACAATTATAGATAATAAAATATCTGCAAAAAAGTGTCATTCATATCTTCATCTGAAATCATTATATAAATTGATAAGACTGAAATATATAACATTAGACTGACATTATATAAGACTGAAATCTACAAAAAAAAATTCTAACGTGGGACATTTTAAAGTATACTATATTAAGGTGATCAGTTTTTTTTTTTTTTACAATTAAAAGGAGGACGAAAAAATTAAGAAAAAAATAAAAATTAAAAGTTTTAAGCATTTTATTAATTCAAAAAAAAATAAGGTTTTAATTATTTACTTTACGGATTATTTTTCCACTGAATGATTTTTCTTTTTTTTTCCCTCTCAATATTTCATTTTCTAACATATTAGAAATTTCAGAGCAAAAATATCCTTCATACTGAATTTTACGATAAGCATTGTAGCTAATATTAACATTCAATCTTGAATTCTCACTCGTCCAAAAAATCATTACCAACTGAAAAAACTCTTTCAACGTCGCCCATCCGGTATAGAGGTTAGCGACGCTGACTGCTGTGCCGTGAGGACTGGGTTCGAATCCCGGATAAGACATGGATGTTTGTAAATGTATAGTGCCTGCACGGCATGAGGGTACTCTAAATAGCCATCGAGCCGCAAGTCCTCTCGTGTGGTTGGTGGAAGAGAGGTAGGAGACTTCTGACCACCCCTAGAGTGTTCTCCCTCTAAATTGGGGTGGCATCGAGCCAAATTGTACTGTCACATGTATGGTGCTCAAAGTTACGGCTAACGACAGGCGTCATTTAGCCCTTTACAATGAGGAATTTCGTGGTTCTCGATCTGGCCTTTGCCGATCAGGTGGCATTAGTAACAACAACTCTTTCAACTACTGCATTAGTTCCAGGGCAGAGCACAACGTAAATTTAATAAGAATAACTAAATTTTCATGTGGAATGTGTTCACATTTTTGAAATGGTTTTTCACCCATCTTTTATCAATTTCAGCATGTTGATTTTTTAATTGTTCTAATTTATTAGAATTTAAATATGCATTCAGTCGTCTTTCTTCTTCAAACAGACCATAGTCTTCGATTTTAATATATATATATATCAGGCATTTCTTTCTATATAAAAACTCAACACAATTTTCTATATCTCCCAATTTACTTGCGATGAAGTCAAAAAATACCATTAAAAACTGCTATTTCCTGTGATATTTGTCTCAGACCATTCTTCGACATATTGGAAACATGTTTGGTTCGTCTCTGAATACAGAGATTAACAGATCAGTATTAAAATACTGAAAAGGAGGACAAGTAGAAGGGCACTTTTCGAGGAAGGACAGAACTTATAATAGGAGGATGGTTGGTCACCTTACTATGTGGTCCTTTTTCTACCCTTTTCTTCGAAAAGCTTTGTGTATTAATTTATCACGCTGTGGTGGTATAAGTCTTCCTAGGCGATTTTTTTCACTTTTATGTTTCTCACGAGTTTTATTACAAGGTTTTTGCTTATAACGTTAAACGTTTACAATATTTTCGCTATTTTTCTCTATTTCACTTTCGGGATGCACTTTTTTTTTTTTTTTTTTTTTACGGGGAGCGCAAAAAAAAATAAAAAATACGATGCATTAAACTAGCCTCTGTTTTAAAAGTTATCTTTAATATACTAACAATATTTAAAAATAACCTTTATTAAACTTAATTTTTTACTTTTTGTTTGACAAAAAAAGACCAAAAATTAACCTAATTAATTAACTGGTTAATTTAATTTTATTAAATATTTTTCTTCTTAAAAGTGAAATAAAAGAGTTTTGGGATCTCACGCCTGATCTGTTATTACTAATTCTTATGTATTAAATAAAATTTTAAGTAAACAATAAAAAATCATTGATTATTTCGTTTTTAATAAGCATTGTAACTTACTCCTTTTTTTTAAACGTGTTTTAAGTGGCGCACGCAAGGGAGGGGGGATTGAATCCCCCAACAGATTTTTAATTTTTACCATAGAGATTACCCTTCGATCACTGGTGTAGCTAGTCCTGAGTGGGCCCTGCATCAAAATTCATTGGGGGCTCTTTTTGGGGGATCCCTTAACATTTTACGATATTTTGCTTGCATATTTTGGGGGGCCAGTATCATTGATACGGCAGTAGCTATGCCCCTCCCTTCGACACTTTCATCTAAGTGTTTTATAGAATGAAACCCCGCCATAAGAGAAATCTGTGTGCGCCACAGCGTATCTTGATAAATTATAATTAAAAATTATTATAATTTTTTATCTTGATAACCTAAGATCGTGTTAAAATCCTTTTTTTTAAACGGGTGTAGATACCCACTTACAATATAACACATACACACACATTTACAATAAATAGTAATCAACAGTATTACAATAGTAACTGTCATATATTTTTTTTTCAATTAAACTTGATTCTTTGAATTCCGTTGAAAAAAGAATGCATTGAAAAATTTAGAACAATACTTCATTAACTTGTTTGTTTGATACAAATGTTCCTTTATAAGGTAAAAAAAAATAATAATAAAATAAAAGCACATTTAATGTCGTTCCAATTCAGGGCAAGGACCATCAACAGTAGTCAACAACCAAAAAGAGGCTCAGTTACGAATTGTGCTAACACAAACTAGCAATTCAGGACAAGGTACACTAGTTCAAGTATTGAATAATTTTGCTTAAATCATAAACAGTCAGGGTATTTTCACTGTTCTTTCTTTTCTTTTTTCTTTTTTTCAAATATTATTTTCAACTTTAATATAACTGTTTTTGTTTGAAAAAACAATAGCTTTTTAAAAATCCTATAACGTTATCTTACACTTATTTTAAACGTGATTTTTTTTTTACATAGGGAAAAAGAGGAGAAACGGCTTTTCTTTTTTCCTTCTTCTTTTCCTACTTTATCACGAAAACTCAGCACCATGACGGTGACAGTTCCTCAAACAAAAACAAAACAAAAGCATGATTGAATAAGCATTTGATAGTTAAGTGATGTTTTTATATTTTCACATGTGGGACATGGCGAAAAAAAATTTTTTTTTTCTTAAGAGAAAAATAAATTGATGATAACAAAGCAACTTCAACAGGTCATTTGGAAGATAACAAACATACAGGCCCCCCCCCCTTTCTTCCTTCTTTATCTTTATATATAAAAATCTTCTGTGCGTGTGTATGCGAC
>BMAV01024578.1:116963-150121 GCA_019973955.1 Trichonephila inaurata madagascariensis
ATTTTTTTTTTTTTTGATATTTTCATTGTGAAGCTAAATTTAAAAAAAAAAATTCTACTTTATATTTACTACATCTAAATCCATCTCATAAGACTGTTCAAGCTTCTCTTGTGTAGTTTTATTTCCTTTTTTAAGCATTTTTTTTATAATTGGACAGTTTTCTCTCCATGTCGAAAATATAAAATTTTTTTTTTATTTAAATCTTCCATACTTTTCACACAGTGATGGCCAGGACAAATTCTAATCTTTATTAAAGAATGGCTCGTGCTTAGTTATATTTACTACTTTAAAGCAAAAAAAAAAGACAGAAAAAACACTAGATTTTTAAGTTTAAATGGACACAAACAACGTTTTTGGCACACGAATTCTGATGAAGATAAGAAATGTTTCAATTTTCATAAAAATTTGCAACGTTGTAATTCATATACCTGTTTATGACAATGCGTTTTTAAAATTTGAAAAGAAACCTTAAATAAGCAAATTTTCCCTTTAACACACAACACTACGGTATACGAGATGAAATTTCGAACATATTTTTTATCAGAAAAATAGATCAATTCAGATAAAAAAAGAGTAACATAATAAAATAACCTGCTCTGCATATGATAACGAAGTCAGAATACATTAATGTTAGAGTGCCTTTATATCCGATGAAAAATGTGTCTCAGTTTGTGTGATCCTATTCTTTAAAAATACGCAAAGATTCTGAAAGAAAGAAAGAAAAAAAATTTAAAAAAATCGAACCCTTGTTTTTCTAATAAACAAATATGGTACATAGCTGGGGAAAGAAAAAAAGTTTAGCCCCATAACCATCGCATAAATTCGAAAAAAAAAGGTATTTTCTTTATTGTAGAAAATTGTACAAGAATATAAGAGAGTGTAGTTTATTATAGCTGAACATATAAGCAAACTATATCTTCATTTCTTTAAATAGTCTGGCTATTACCGTCGAATATATGTAGAATAGGAATTAAAATTTTTTCAGGGTATAAGAAATAATTTTAATACATTACTTTACACCCCAGCACGGAAATAACAGGAGCAGAAGAATTATATGGCGAAAACTCATCCCGTCATTTTGACACGAGAGCGATACGGATGATTAACCATTTAACGATGCGGAACAGTAAAAACAATTTTTTAATCGAATTTCACCTTCCCGGTTTCCTGAGAGAAATCTATTATCACCGAAATCCCCCCATTGTTTTTAAATATTTTACATCAGCTATCTCACTCAGTAATTACACTTATTTCGTCAAGCAATTTGTAGCCGCGGTAGCCTAGTGGTCAACGTATCGGATCGTGGCTGACTTGTCACGAGTTCGAGCCCTGTACCACTAAGGACCCACTGCGTAGGGCAGCGATGCATTTTAAATCTGTCGAGAGCTGAAACGTTCTCCCGTTGGTGTGGTAGTTAGGAGAGGGGGATGCCAGCTCAGGTGTCGTCCTCGTCACTTGACCATGGTTCAAAATTACGAGGCCAAAAGCCCTCGTGTAGCTGAAAATTGTGACATTAATAATCACTCACTCTTCAAAGAATTTGATTTTCATTTCGCTGTTTTTTCCAGAAATTTAAGACTACACTTTATGCCTATAATGATGTACTCGTTGACCAGTACTCCAGTCCTTTAACGGAGTTTAAAATACGACACATAAAAAGTCTTAGAAGAAGGGAATAGGTTTTAAGGTTATTTTTTTTTAGGGGTTCATATTATATTAGGAAATATTTTTTCTAGTATTATTTTATTTTCAACGGTAACTTCACAATTTAAACTTTTTGGACTGTACTATATCTGTAGAAATTTTTTGGCATGGTGACGGATTTAGTTGTAATTTTTGTTGGAGGAGAAAGGATCCAAGTTTCATTTTTTATTTATTTTTTTTTTTTTATTGAGAACACATTTATAACCCCGTGCACCACAAAGTATCACACGGGGGCGTACATAGAAGTAAGCGTGAAGCACACATCACACAAAGAGAAGGATTATATATACAAAACAAACATCTATGTTCTACCTGAGATTCGAACACAGACCCTACGGCAGATCCAAGTTCTTTAACGATAAAATTCAAGATTTCACATACTGTATTACAATTTTTTTGTCAAGTGAAAATAGACACACATTTTACAATATATTTGAATGTTCAGACGAGTTTTTTGTTTTGTTTTTTTATATTAAAATGCCACAACGAAACAAATTAAAAGTATGAAAATAAAGAAACGATACCACAAAAAAGTAATAGTTCGGTTATTAACAATTTTTTTCATCACTCAGCATACCAAGTGCACGTAATACCTAATCGTAGATTTGCAGAGAAAAAATAGTGGAAAAATTGCGAGTTTTTAGTATACACATTTAAGAATATTAAAAAACACAAAAATGCACATAAAATTCTCTAAGAGTATAATAAACTTTCCTTATTTAAGTCCCTCGCTATATTTTATTAGAATTGCTTGCATCAGATCATCGTTAAAGAAATCTGTTTTCTCTCATATGAAAAAACGCGTATTTTTCATAATTAACACGAGAATTTCAAAGTGGTTTTAAACTATATGGCAAATCATTAACTCAGACCTAGCCAAATCGTTGATACGTATTTCTCAATAGATCATAAATCACACACACACATGTATATGCGTATGTAATGCTCTTGAGAGTTAAAAAAAGAAAAAAAAAAGAATTAATGATTGTTTTTTTTTTAATTTCGTTTTTACTGGTTTTTTTTTACACAAAAATTAAACTAGACTTAGTTTTTTTTCCCCCTTTCTCTCTATGAAAGCTTTCATTTATTCCATATTCGCGCGCTTTTACTGATTCATTTGTTTATTAATAAAATATATATAAAAAACGTTTCTTGTCAGATGTTTCGCTTCACTTTCGGTCCGAATGGGGCTCAAACCCTTCACGTAATCTGATGTGGAAGTTTGAAGAGAGAGGTACCAGCTGGGAGTTTTTCTCATCATTTAACAGTGGTTCAAAATGAAGAGGTCCGGCATCAACAGTCCATTACGTAACTGAAGCAGGATCTTATTAAAATAAAATCATATCAATTTATTTATAGTTGAAGAGGCGAATGATGATTTTATGCAGGACGTATATCAATAATTCTGACAATTATTTAAGAGAGAATATATATATGTATAATGTTATTTGCAGCCATTTTAAAGTACAGTCGGACCCCGATTTAACGTACCCCTATTTAACGAATTTTACTCTTTCCTCGATTTAAAGAGTAATAAACCCCGTAATAACGAATTATTTCAAGTGAAAAAAAAATTTTTTTTTTATTGATTTGTATTAGAAAAAATTGATTTTTTTTTCAAATGACATCCCTTTTGTCAGGAACAGAAATAAATTTTGTCTTGTAAGTAGCAAATTTCAGTGGGAAAGGGTGCAGAGTGATATTAGACTTTACAGGTGCAGAGATGAGTCGTGAGTCGTGTAAGTTTTGAATATCACAGGGGACACTCCTTTCTTATCTCATCCCACTCCACAACGCAGGGGATATCTTAAGATTTTAACGATTATTTTACATTTGATGACGGACTGTGTAACTGAAGATTAGGAAGTTGGTGACTTGTCAGAGCCAATGAATAGCGATTTTGATGCAGAAATTGATGTAATGAAACTCTTATAAAAACTTACGTTTTCTAATACTTTACATTGTTTGGAAACTGTGAAAACATACCTTATGCAGCAGGATGTAAATGACACAGTATTTTTTTCTCTGTATTTAGTCGAAAAAAGAGTTATTTTGAGTTAGGAATAAAAAAGAATTTCAAACATCTATTAGTCAGTATTTTAAATTTTCCAATTAACTGGTGCGTAATAATTCAATAATAGTATTTTTAACTCTGTTGGATACAAAGGGTGAAATTTCTAACAATCAGTGGTGCACACAAGGGGGGTGTCCTAGGGGCCCGACCTCCCCCATAGCCCTCGATTTTTTTCCGATTGGTTATAATCCTATGTATATATTACGTAAAATTTTATTGTGTATTTGTTATTGATAATTAATTTTATTAATTAATACTAATTATTTATTCAATAATTAATTTTGTATTGTTTTTGTTTCCGAAAATCTACAAAATCAAAAGAATATGTTAAGCGGTGTATTGGAGCATGATACCAAAATGGTAGACTTTCTCGACCCTGGACCCTCCCCCTCCCTTGAATGATTTTTGTGTAACTGCTAACAATGTAACAATAGATGTTTTTTTTTTGTGTAGTTGCTTGTTATAGAATTTCCAAATGGTAGGAGCAAAAAATTTGTATTTTGTTTGGACCCCGATAAAACAAATAACCCCGATTTAATGAACAAAACGTTCAGTCTCAATGAATTCGTTAAATTGGGGTCCGATTGTATTTCAATTGAATTTTTCTTTTGTTATAGGGCATTTAAAAGTGATTTTTTAAAAATCAATTTTCAACTCAGACCTATCAACGTCTTACGCATCATAACGGCATTGGATTTTCCAGCCAGGAAACACAAGAACCATTTATTCTTTGTCTTTGAAGGAGACAAATGTAGTACTTTGATTGTTAAAGATAGTTTTTTGATAAAATCTAAAACTGTATTACGCATAAGGCAAACGTTTATCACACAATACATTTTTGATGAAGCGTTAACTGCATGTATAATCCTATTCATAATACTAAAATAAAATCTGAAGTACTATTACACAATTTGAAATTTGCTTCAATACATTTAATTTTCATATTTTGTGGTGTTACCTTCTTCCCAAGTTAATATTATACAAAATATAAAACTAAATTTTCTAAAATTTGTCAATAACAAATGCATTTAATATTGTTAAGAGTTTTAATCCCTCCATCATCCCTTCGGGAAATTTAATAGGGAAAACCTGTTTCTCCCTCCCAGATGTTATTTGGAAGCCTAACAGGCAGTGGCGCACACAAGGGGGAGGGGGGTCCTGGGGGTCCGGAACCCCCCAAAACCCTTGATTTTTTTTCCGATTGGTTATAATTCTAAGTATATAATACGTAAAATTTAATTAAATATTTGCTATTAATAATTAATTTTATGAATTAATGCTAATTATTTATTCAATAATTAGTTTTTTACTGTGTTTTTTTCCTGAAAATCGGCAAAATCAAAAATAGCATGATACAAGAATGGTGAACTTTCAACCCCGGACCCCCCCATCTTGAAAACTTCCTGTGTGCGCTACTGCTAAGAGGCTACACGCTTTTTTCTGTCTCAGTAAGGGGCTTAGCTACCACCGTATCAGTGCTACGGGGCCCCCAAAACGTGTAAGCAAAATATCGAAAAATATTAAGGAACCCTTAGTAAGGGCCCCCAAGGAACTTTGATACAGGGCCCACTAAAAGGACTAGCTACGCCAGTGGTTCCAGCATTTGTGTATGTTCCAGTATCGTTTCGTAATGTGTCTTCTCCAATAAAAGCATTTGATATTGATTGATTACCTTGCCGTAAAGGAAATATATTTCGGTGCACTACACCTCACATTATAACAAACGTCATGAATCGCACCAAATTATAAAAAAGAAGAGATTTAAGGCAGAAGGGACGAACATTAACTTTTTTTATAACTGACGTAAAAACAAAATTTGTAAATTATTTAAATAAAGATTTTTAAAAAATGTTAACTGAGAAATTCTTTCATATCACTCATATTTTGCGTAGATATTAAAAGTTACCATGTGTGATTATAAAAATTGATAAGATTTTGATATTCAAATAAGGCTTAAACACGGTAAAACACATTTAAAATGAAGCCAAATTTATCAAACAAAACATTTACAGCCTTTTCTTTCGATTTTTTAAAGGTAAATAATAGCTTTGGAAGAAAGAAATTAATTTGTAGGAGGAAGTATGAATAAAATAGCTTTTCTTATTTTTAGAGAATAAATTGCAGTTCCAAAATGAGTCGCTATCAAACATTAGATAAATTTAATTGATCTATAAAAATGTTAAGATTCATTTTGTTTAAAACAAAATAAATGCTTCGAAATAAAACTATAGTTCAAAAAGTAGAATTGGAATTATGTAAAATTTGCGATGGGAAAAAATATAAGAATTTTATAAGATAAGTATAAAAAAAAACTTTATTTCTCAGGTATCCCAGTCTATTATAGACTTTCTTTCATTTTTGTATATTTGTATTCAGCATTTAGTTTCAATATCAATTTATTCTACATATTTCTATAAACCAGACTTGCAAGGACCATCTCGGTCCAAAGTGTGCCGGGCCAGCAATTTTTAAATATTTTGGATTTGTGCCAGATCTATGTAGAAGTCCTCAAAACAATAAATAAAGTAATTAAAATTTTACCTTTACATTTGAAGGGTTATATGTTTTATCGTGATACTAACATCACATTTGCAATACACTTTTTATTAGATAAAGATAAAAATGTGGGTAATTCTTCATAACGTTATTTTTTTAATGGGGATAAAAATGTTTCTCTACCTAAAGAGATAAAATGTGTCGACTCACGGTTTATTTCTCATAAATTTTACGTTAAGGGTTGAAAGATCATATTTAACGATACTCCATAATAATTTTGTAGCAAAGTAGAATAAGTATTGCTCTCCCACCCCTTTAATTTGTAAGTGATTATTGTAGTCTGATTGGATGTAAGTCTTACCTTTACAGAAGTTCATTTTTAATAAAAACATATAACAGCATTTGTCATTGAGAAAATGTACTCTATGTACTTTATGAAATGTACTTTATAAAATGAATTGTTTAAATTAAGCGATTACTCTCTTATTAAAAAAAAGGAAAAAGTAAGAAATATTTACTTTTTTTAAAAATAAATACATAGTATCTGATTATAAAAGAATCGTTTCTATCTTGTGGTATTACGATTTGTGCAATACTGTTGTGTAATTAATACTCAAGTTCTCTCTTCAGTCAGTGGCGTAATGTACACCTCCCCATCGGGGGTTGGGCAGGATTGTAGGGGTCTCAAAGCCTGATTGACGCCATGTACGTATTTAACCAATTGATGAAATATTAAAGGTAAAACCTGACTTTGCAGGGGGCCCAAATATTCTCCGTTACGCCACTGTCTTCAGTGTATATTCAGTTAGGGCATTTGCTTAGTAAATTCATGAAATTGAAGTTAAATTTTGTAGATAACACTGTTACATTCAGATTTTAGTATTCAATTTTTTAAAATCTTATATTAACTAAGCGATAAGTTTTAAAGGGGAAAAAAGCAACTGGTCTTCATTATTGGATTTGGATTGAAGTTTAAAAAATATTCTAGTTCACAGAATACTTCAAGCATTCTTTAGTGAAAATGTGTGGTAAATTTCTCATGCTGCTGTTCGTTAATTTTTGTTTCAAAATTCTGCAGCCCTTTCTTTCCACCAACCAAAGTTTTTGAAACGGTAATAAAAACAATAAACGGTTTCATGCAAAAAAAAAAAATCTGCTGGGTTTGTGAGTCGAAAACCCTTGTCCCCTATAAAGAAAATGACATTTACCCTAACCCCTACCCACAAAATTTATGTCTCTGTTAGGCCCTCACCGGTGGGCACTTCAAAAGAACCCGCTACTTAGCGGCAAATCGAAGCCTACATTATCCAACGCTGTAAAACAGTTGGAGTGACTTAGTTATTTGACCGAATCGCACCTCAGCGGCGCAAGAGTAACAGAGAAAGTTGTAAGCAAAGCGAAAACTGGCGCGATCTACAAAAACGCAGATAATACTACATGTGGAGCACCACACCACCGAAGCACCACGTGTGAGCGAGAGGAGATGAGGGGAGAAGGAAAGGGGGATGGAAACTACCCCAAGCGCGGTTTTCGTCCCGCCAAATTCTACTATCTAGATAGGACGGTATTTCAAATACCGCGGGTGTGTGTAGATGGCCTTCCTTTCCGCGGGAGAGATAGTTCTTCGCTTAGAATGGTAACCATTTAAAACCGGGGAAGATGTTTTTGTTTCTCTTCTGTCACAAGGAGATTTTCCTCTCCAGAATAACTCTCTCCTGTTAACATCATCTATTTTATCCTCTCTCTCTCTCTTTTTTTTAATAAAAATTTTTTCCCACATGGTGTGATACATTTTTCCTAAAATACAAGCACCTGTATTCCATTTAATAGTTTTGATGATGCTTTTGCACATGATAGAACTGGAAATGTTTTAAGACAAATCATTCTTCTGTAAAATTTTTATATTGATTGAAAATAATTAAATCTGGTTGTCGCTGTAAAGAGTTGAGACATTCCTTTCAAGTTATTTCGTGTTCATTTTAATTTTACTTAAATATTGATTTATTATTTACATTTCAAACGATTATTTAAAAAAAAATTTCTTCATATTTTTATTACTTATAAGAAATTTTTTATTTCCGATTTTTAATTCGGATATTCAACTAAACAAAGGGCACTAAAAAGCTTTCTTAAATCCATTTCTATCATTTCCATTCATTGTTTGTAACTGTTTTTAATCTTTCTTTCTTCAGCGTACTGAGATATGGTCAAATGTTATTTTCAATATTTTCTTTATGTACAAAACATATTTTTTGCTTTCAAAAATCCTAAAAACTAAAAGCATTATCTGAAAAACATTTTTAATGGAATCATATAATTTTAATGATTTTAAACATAGGAAAGAAAACTATATCTGCATTGTCAGAATCATGTGTATTAAAGAATAATTAATTTTCCCTAAGCCCACCGCTTGTTAATAACACACACCCCATTTCTACGTCTTCTCAGCATTGTTGAGCGTTTTTGGCGATTATCCCGATCAATGCTGTTCTCAGTGATGCGTGGTTTAATTTTTCTACAGAGATAACTCGCCAAATGTAGAAATGGAATTTTGAGCGCCGAGCCGCTTGCGTGTCGGTTCGAGTGACTGTGTTAGAGTGAAGCTGGAGACGGGTTGATGTGTACTTTGAACGGTGGTGTACCTTTCTTCGGCCAAATCTTTAATACTCCAGTTGTAGATGATCGTATGGATTTATGTATTACCGTTATCATCGCAAGTACGATGTTTTCATGGTGCGTTTTTTAAAATTTTTCTGAGTTAATTTGCAATATTTTAATAATGGAGAAATTGCATCGCGTACCGGATGTTAGTAGACAGGATTATTATGCGTTTGTTAATGAGTTAAAACTCTTCCATCAAAACCGGGGGTAAGTTTCGTCTAATTTATTGCAATTTTTTTATACATATAATTTTTCATTTTTTTAAAATTTTTACTAAATTTTTATTTAATTTTAGGACACCTTTTCGTAACCTTCCTAAGATCAATGGCCGGGAATTAGATTTACAAAAATTTTACAATCAAGTCACAGCTCTTGGAGGACTACAAAAAGTAAGTAATTTTAATTTATTCTATTTTCTCTGTCAAAAAAATTCAGAATATTTGTATACTTAATTCTGATCATCGTTAGAAAAATTTTCATTCGGGGTTGCCATCGACGTTACCGATCGTTGCTTTCGCCGAGGCCTCCGAGATGTTATAGCATCGAACTACTATGATCGCATCTCAATATTGGATTTTGTTACCTTGTGACTCTATACACTCCGTCCCCCTTTCCCACACTTCGCCGCCTATAGTTTTCAATTTCTAGTGAGATGCTTTGCGTATTATAATTATGGATGATTATTTCGTTTTTTTAAGTCAACAAAGGATGTTAAGCCTAATGTAGAGGGTTAGATATATATTTAATAACATGTACGTTGTGCCATAAATATTTGGCGGAACTCGTCCCTTATGATTATTTCTATTGTTTCATGTGCCGTATTTATTTTTAAAATGTGTCTGGAAGTTGAATACATGTAAATAATTGAAATAAAAGTTTCTTATTTTTTAAAATAATCATCTTTTGTGTCATAATTTTTCTTTCATTTGATTTTTGAAAAATGACATTTTTTGCAATTTTTTAAACAAGGGTTTTTCTCAGCAAATGTGAATTTTGTAATTCTTTTTGGATTTCTGAGCGAATGATCATCTGTTGCATATAATACGTCTTTTGAGATCTCTTATTTACCTTTCACGTGAGGCAAAAGTCAAGTTCAGCAAACCGATCGCTTTGAATCTTATATAAGTCACTGTATTTTAAATTGAGCATTAATTAAATTTTTAACTCGTTGTGTGTGTGTGTGCTTATTTGGCAGTGATGTGTTTATATAAGGAATTACATTTTCTGTATTTTTAAAAAGTATTTTGTTATCGATAATTATGGAATAAATTCAACATATCTTAGTCTTTCATAACAATTTCGTCTTTTTGACTGAAATATTATTTTATTACATAAAATTCGACATTAAATAAGAAATGAAATTAATTGCTATTCTTTTCGTTTTTTTTCGTTACATAGAATGCTACTCTGTTATAGATTTTTTTTTTATGTTAATAAATACTTTTTCTTGTAAACGGATTTTATTAATGTCAATAAAGGATTTCTTTTCTCTGTTAAATTTAGAATTTTTCCCCCCATGAATTGTGCCCTCTGATAAAATTATATTAAAGGAAGTGAAAACTTTTAACTAAATGAAATTTTGATATTTGTAAAATAGGAAGCTCTAATTAAAATGTCAGTTTAGCAATAGTTTCCAGAAAAATAAGTTTTATAATAATAAGTTTCCAAAATAAAAAAGTTTTATTTAAAAATGTTTTATTTACTCTGCAATTGTCCAACTTTAATGTTTATTGTAAAATTTTCTTGTCTATTGATTTTGTTTAAATAAAACCAAACTAAATAAGATTGCTAATTTATGAACTTTGTAGTGCTGCTTTAAATTTGAGTACTAATGCTAATTACTGGTAATGTTTTTTATTGTTATGCATATAAAGACTGCTGATATACATTGCAATTTAATCACTAATATTTTTACCTAGTCTTGTTTCTTTCCATATTTTTAATGCAAGATTAAGTATGTAAGGAACATGTTTAAGATTTACGGTATAAAAATATTGAAATACTTAATTTGTGGTATGCATTTATATGCATCTGAATTTTTAAAAATATGTATAAATTACCTTAATGACTGCACAGTACCAAAAATGTTATAATTAATCTAAAACAATCAGTGTAATGTCTGAGTATTAATTTGTACTTAAATTTTAAACAATTTAAATGTAGAAGAACTGTAATAAGCATTTTCAAATTTAAAATTTCAAGAACTTTTAGTTGTAATAGCAGTTTTATAGTTTGAAGATTAAATGTTCTTTAATTTTATCTTAAAATATTTGTAATATTGCTTCTGTTTGTTTTAATCAATATCTGTGTGTAGAATGCCAATAGAGAAAGTAAAAAAATAAATGTAGGAATTAAAATTTTACCTTGATTTGAGCGTGAGTTAAAAACTAGTTATTCATTAGTTACAGTTTTTTAGAGTACTACTGAACAAAATATGTATTTTTTTAAAACTTCGATGATATGTCATTACCAAAAATCAGCAGAATAAAAATAGCAAGAAAATTAGGAAACTGTTGAAGTGTATAGTGAAATGGCGAATTTAGTAAAAATCTCAAGTGAAAATTTAAGTTGTATGAAATTCTATATGTACATTTAAGATGTGTTTAGAAAAGTAAAAAAATTTTAAAATTATTAGGTAGATTTTCTAAAAAATATACACTATAAAGATTTAAATTGTTAGCATCCTTAAAAATCTTAGAGCTTTTGAAATTATTTGGATAAATCTTTAGAAGTGAAAGATTCTTATTGAAGAAATCAAAATATTAGATTGAATTTCTATTAATAAGTAAATTTGGAATATTTTAATATTGAAGGGAAGTGATGATTCAAAAATGCAGTGCACAATCATTTGTTTACTGTGTTTCTCAATTTTCTGACTAGAAAAATCTTATTTGATTGCTAAATATAAATTAAATTTTGTGATTTAATTCCAAGTAAGCTGCATTTTGTTTAAATATTTTACAAACTAAACCATTCATGCTTTGTAAAGGGCAAGTTATTGGTGCTAAGCATTAATAGAAATATTCACATTTAAGGCCTCTTCATGTTATGTTTAAGAATAGGACCCAACTTTGGAATATTTTTTTCAGATATAAAAGTACTTCAACATAAATGTTATGTTCTTGCTTCATTATTCTACCTAGAGCATCATATTTTATCATACTACTAATTTTTGTCTGGGTTCATTCATTTTTTCCATTCAGTCAATGTGTTTCACACTTTTTATACCTTACTATAGTACTACATGAACTATACCGTTCCATGTTGAAATGAAAAATTTATATTAATGGAATGTTTTTAAAAATGTTTTATTTTTGTCTGAAGACGTATATTCTGTTTAGTTCACAAAGAGAGAGACTCTTGTACATTTAGCATAGATGGCCTTATAATATAAATATTTTTTACATTTATATGCACTTTCATGTCCATGAAGAAGATAAAATTAGAATCCTCACTTGACAAAGTTTTCAATTCCAATGCTAGGACTTCTTTTTTTGTTATATAAATAGAAGTTATTATTGAAGAAGATTGTGATGAAATTGAATTAATTCCTGACCTTCAACCGGTTATGCTTGGAAAGAATAATGAAAATGGAAGCATATATCTTGGTTAATGAATAATTGTAGGCCTGTATTCCTGAGCCTTGTAAATCAAATTATCAAGTATATTATGTAACTACTAGTTTTTTATAGGAAAGGAATTATAGCATTGAAATATCAATATTGCTGTGAATAAAATTTTGTCACTATCCACATTTAGCATATTTAAAAATTTTAATTTTTGCAAAGTCATTTACTATCAAACCTTTCAGAATACAAACTGTTTTATAATAATATAGATCTCTTTAAATATTGTCTTGAGATGATTTTTGTTATTTCAAAAATTCAGAAAAGTCTAAAATAAATTGATGTTGGACTGCCTGCCTTTTGTTCTAAAATGCATAAAAGAATTTATTAGAAAATATTTTGTTCTCGATATTTATTTATCACATTTATATAGTATGAAAAAAAGAGTGAGATTTATTTGCTACTATATTATCCACCAAAATAATTCATTATAACTGTGTACGCTTAAATATTACAGTATACTTAAATTATATTTTCATGCTTTTAGATTTTTACATTTGATTCTGCATTTAATTTTATTTCATGATAATTTTTTTTTTTTTGTATAATTTGATATTTTTAATAATTGCTCATGTTGAAGGTTGGTTATTTTTGCCATAAGTCAATTTTTAAAAGTTTAGTTAAAAAATTACCTTAGTAATGTGATTATATTAAGTAGAGTTTTTTTAAATAAGAAAATTAAGTCTTGTGGAATAATTTACCTTCTTGTTCTACATCAGCATAGTTTTATCTTAATGTATTAAATGTTGCTGTAAAGCACTTCTGGTGGCTGATTTAGAATTTTTTCATTGTATTTTATTTTTAAAATTCACTGTTAAGTGCTTTTCTATCTTTATCATACAGCTTTTCATAATGATAAATGTATTGATGCATTCAATAAGCTGACTCATTTGACCTATTTTTGATATACACTTTATGTTAAATATTTTACGGATCACAATACTTAAGTTCTGTGAAAAATATTTTTTACTTGTAAAATAGAAGTGAAGGAATAACTATTTAAAACAGATTGGAGAAATGGGAAAAGTATATTTACTGTGTATAAGTTTAGTTTGATTCTCTGAGAATCTTATGATGTGTGTGGAAGTGCAAAAGTTTGATATTAATGTAGCTTATTCAAATTAAGATAATGCTAAAGATTTTTAAATCTGTTTTTATCGTGCGTATTTTGTCTTTAAAGAAAAATTTTTTGAAATTTTGCAGCACAGGAAAAATTTATGTGAAGTTTTACTTTTCTTTAAAAATTAAATTATTTTCTACTTTGAGAGTGAGGTAAGCATTAGATATTGTAAAATGTGTGATTTAATTTCCCTAAGGTTGACATATATGTAGTCTCAAGGATTGTTTAAATTTTATTTTTAATTTATGAAGCCAAATTTATCAACATGCTATATAAATTATACTTCACTAGTTTTTATAAACTATTATTAACTGAATTTCTTTATGTGGAGAGCTTGTAGTTTATACATTAATTTGTACTTGGATAATTTTAATATGAACTTAATTATTTATTAAAGATTAATTTTGAGTGATTTATTGTGTAAATTTTTTATTTAGTGTTTTTTTAATTTGTATAAATTGATCTTCTCTTCACTTTTTCTTTTATTATTAATTAAAAATTTATAAATAGCTTTTGCTATTTATTCAAGAGTTCTGAAGCTTAGCAGAAAAATATACGCAAAATATTTTTTATTTTAGGTCGTAGATCATCAGAAATGGGACTCTGTAATAGAGGTCTTAAAGCTGCCAAAAGCCTGTGTAAATTTTGCCTTAACACTTCGTCATATATATGTAAGGTAAGTGATATGTTTTACATAATTGTACTCTAGAGGTAAAGGACATTAACTCTATTCCACACATTATTTAAGTGTTTGTAATTCTTTCATTTATACCCATTCTACAGCATTCTTTCACTTGCATCAACATCTGATGTTTAGATGAATTAAAATAAGCTGTTTTGTAAGATTTTAAAACTATTTATATAAATTCTTATATATTAGCAAAATTAGTTGAAGTCCCCTTTTTTTAAAATCTCTTAAATGTGTGAAAATATTTTTGCCTTGATTACATTCATGAGATCATATAGGATTGAAATAGTCAATAATAAAGATTTTAAAAGCTCAGTTGGAGATTATGATTTGCACCTCCAGAAAAAGCATAAAAAACTCTTAAAAGTCCTTTACTTGTTGGGTATAGTATGTTATTGAAATGAGCCATATCTTTATTAAAGCATAATATTCAAGTGCAGTTCTTGGAAAGTAATTGTTAATTTACCCTTTGGAAGCTTTGGTAAATAAAATTGAAAAATGGTTATATTTTCTTAGTTATTGAATTTTAAATTTGGCATATTGCTCAGTTTAAATAAAGAAAAATTTCTGTAGCTATCAGCTTGATTTTTTAATAATTTTTTTTTTTGTATCTCATGAAAAATGGTTTCAAAATATCAAATTCAGTAACTGGGCACAGTTTACATAAGGTCTCAATTTTTTTCTTTTAATTATGCTGGAATATTTTGATTTTTTTTATTTAAGTAAAAATTGATATATACTTATCATAACATAAATAATCAGGGGGAATGTTGTAAAAATAATTTCTTATGTAAAGTTTCACAGGTTTTCCTGTTTTGACTGTTTTTAAGAGCTTTAAATATTAATCACTAATTGTTTTATGGTACAATTTCATATTAAGTATTTTTATTTATTAAAACATTTTTAAAGTTTCATAAAAAAAATTAAATGAATAAATATGTTTTCAGTGAAATTTCATGAATATTTTGATTAGTTGTAATACACCTACCTCATAATTCTATAGTGGTTTAAAAGTGGGATATAAGATGCCAAGTAATGATTTAATATTTATTGATTTGTTTATGTTTCTAAAATCAAGCGTTAGGGTAATCTATTTTTGTTAAAACATAGCATTTTGTTAGGTCCTTTTCAGCCAAATGTTAATATATATTATTCCTGAAGAATTAAATGCCTCGCATCTTATAAAAAATGGTTACCCGATAGATCTGAGAATAGAAGAGAATCCCCCGCGGAACCGCGCGAAAGCAGTCAAAAGTTTTCTGTACTCAGAAACCGACATTCATGTTTTCGATTTCCCGCCCAATACTGAGACACTCTTGAAACTTGGGGTTTACTGGAGAGAGAGAAGTGAGAATTCCCCAACCGCGCACTACATTTTAACCCACCTCTTTACTCTGCGACCGATGTAGTTCATCTGTTCACCACCAGGCTTGAATCACTAGTGTGGCCTCAATGTATACCTTATCTAAATGTCTGATGTCTTTTAACCACGTGAATTTTAGCGCGGGAGTGCTTTTAATCTTGGTGTTCCCTCCGTTTCTTTCTCTCTTCCATTAAGCGTCACTTGTCAAGACTATTTGTTGTGTGACTTAGTTGGTAACTTCACAACGCTGCGCGTGCATTGTTTAACTGAAAGTGGTAAAAAAGAGAATGGTATCCTTCTCAATTATTATGAATCGTTAATTACATTTGTTAAATTTTTTTTTTGTAAATCATGTTATGAGAGTTTTAAAACGTGGGGGTTTCTAAATATTTTAGCTCCCGTTTGAGCTTTAGCTTTCTTAAAATTCGAATTAAAAGCGATTGCTCTGTTTTCAGCCTTAAAAAAAACTTGACATAAGTTATGAGAATGTAAAAAATAAACCACAATGAAGTGAATAGTTTTACAAATATTGCTAAAACAGTTTTTAAGAATTTTGCTCCGAATTTAAATGTTTTTAAAAGCATTAATTGTTAATCTTTTTTTGTAGTGTTTTAACCTTGGTATAGTTTTTAAAGCAGGGTTGTAGCTACCGCCGTATCAATGATACGGGCCCCCCCGAGCTACAGGGGCCCAACTTGACTAACTACAGTACCACTAAGAGGGTTTTCGCTTAAAAAAAGGGCCCGGAAGGAGTTTTGATACGGGGCTCCATTTGGAACTAGCTACGCCAGTGTTTTAAAGGTTTTAATATTTCTTTTTTGAATTAAATATTAATTTTATTAGAAGACTACATTGTTTTGAGTGTGCGATAATGAACGTTACATTTTAAAAGTTCGGCTGTGAATATTTTTAATTTTACTTTTACCGAATAACACAATAGTAGTAAATTATAAAAATATCGTAAAATTAAGAATATTTATAGGTAATAAGAATATCTTATTTGTCCCGATTAATTTATATCGATTACTCGAAAAGTAATCGATTCGCTTCAATTTTTCCTTCTGTTACGAACGTTGAAAGGACGTTACATTTTATTGTATTCCAAAAAAAAAAACAGAAAAAGACATTTAATGGCTTATCGCTTGCCTAATGGCTAAAATATAATTTTTTTATTTAAAATCAGCAATAAAAGCTCAAAACATAATAGTATCTTATTCATCATTTCATATTTATTGATTCTTCGAACTTCCTGTATGCGACGTTTTATAAATCATTTTTGGCATATGGTACTATTGTGGGCTGTTATGGTACTGTTGTATGGCATTAGCTATTGTGGGAAAAGAAAGTAGTTGGGCTCAATTTGTTACATTCTTTTTTTGTTTACCCTCCGCTAATATTGACCATACCGGCAACATGAATGTGAATGAGATAAGCTTTAATAGCCTGCCATCTTTTAGGAAGCTTTATCTGAATATTAACTTATAACTTTTCCTTCTCTCCTATAGACCGTTACGAAATGTATTTCGTATGGAGCACCAGATATGGCAGCCTCGCAAACCTGTTCCCTGAGTTAGGTAGAACTTTCCCTACCGAAACAGCAAGTGATACTTAGACAAGTCAATAACTAGATGCTTGCCTAATGCCATTGTATTCCGAGAAACTTTGGAATGTAATGTGCTTGGTCTTTTTAAGTCGTCCCCATTAAAACAGACTATTCCAAGGCCAGCTTTTGAAGATCTTGAGTTTTGAGTGTCTTATTCCTTGGGGGTCCTAAAATCATGTTTATTGCAGATTTTCCTTTTCACTCTTTGAATTGCATGCCATAGTTCCGCCTCGTTTATTACCGAGGCTGTTGTCGGTCGAAAACAGGTTTTATTTCATACGCCTCTTACTTTCGCGTTTTTTCAGCGAGCTTTTTTGAAGTCCTTTCTACAAGGCGAACCGCGTTCAGACGTAAATGAAATTTGGTTACTTCCTATATGCGTTTTAAGCATTTTTATCACCTACTAGAGATTACTGAAATAGGATTCACCGATTTCTGTTTTGTCCCGGAATAGTACCATTTGTATAACACACTCATCAATTTTGTCAGCGCTTGCGATATAATCTTTTTTTCCTCGTTTTTGGAGAAATTTTAACTAATTTCATTTTTAGCATTTTCATTTCTAGTTTTCTTATAGATTGCTTAGGATTTTTGAATTTCATTAAAGCTTTAAGTAATTCCGTTAAATTCCAAGCAATTTGTTCCATTTTATTTTTGGTATTTACTTGGATGCGCTGGTGTTAATCAAAGATTTGGGGGTTAAAAAGGGAGGGGGATGAGACCCTCTTAATTATATTATTTATGCATTAGTAGTAGAATTAGTTTATTACATTATTTCTCCTCAAATTTTAAATTGTTTTGCCAAAGTATTTGATTTGACAGTTTTAATACGCTGTCTATCTCACCAAATTTAGTGCACAAGGCACACAGATACCAAGCACAACATTGTTTTTTCGTATTTTTTTTAAAATTCGTAATTTTTCAAGGCATCCTATCCCCCCTCAAGTACATAAAAAGAAAGAATTTTAAAACTTATTTTTGTGTAATTTTTTTTCATACTTCCTGAAAGATATTTTTTATACCAATCATATATTGATTTATTTCTGACTTAAATTTTTTTCCCCCTTTGTGCTTCAGTAGTACAAGTTAGAGCAAAAACTGCCTTTTTATGAGAAATATCTTAAATATTACAAATTGGATTGCAATTTATTTGCTTACGAAATCATTTTCGGTTATTAGATTAATTACCTTTTTTAGATGAATCGTGATTGTTTAATTCTTAGATTCCAGGAGCGGTATTCTACCACTCGATCCCTGGGCCTTCCTGATTAATATTGCAGAATAGAAATGTAATTAGTATTTTATTTCCTCGCTGTTAACCTTTTCTATTGTTTCCTTCTGACTTCACTAACTTATTGTGAAACATATTTGATGTGTTTTCGAAATTTAATAAAGGAGACGTTAAAACAATCGTCGGATCTTATACAATGGAATTCATTTGCAATAAATTTTTAGAATTTAATTTCAAGCTTCATTGAATAGTTTTCATTGCTGGTAATAATTTTCATTCTGTAAAATTTTTATTTTTTTCTCGGGGTTCTTTCTTAATGTTTTCCGACTTTACGTTCCAAGGTAAATCATTTGACTAGAAAACCTTTAAAACTATGCATAAAAACTGTTAGATTTATTAAGCTAACTAAATCCACATTTTTATTGTTAGAAATTTATTGCGAGTACAGTAATAGAACTGTATGGTATTATCAGCAAAATAGGGACAATTCTTTTGTTGTACCGAACTCATAAATCGTAAACCTTTCCGAAGAAAATCAAAATTGTTCCAAATTGAAACACGTTTTTATATTTTACCATGCGTATTTGAACCCATAAAATTAATCTGTGAAATTATTTTAAAAAGTTTTCTCATTATTCTTGTGTTTTTCGTTGTGTAATTTGGTGGTGGTAATGAATGGTACTGTTAAAAGTGTTCCTATATGAAAATTAATTCAATTTTACTTTGGACTCCAAAAGTTAAATTATATAAAAAAAAAGTATAGCAAAATCGTCTTAGAATGTTTTGAATTTAAAATCACATTCATTTGACAATGTACAAGGAATTAATAATTTTTAAATAATTTTTTTTTTGTTCATTAGCCTGCTAAAGGTAGACATTTTGTTTTGTTTTATTTATTTATTCATAATAAGAAATGGCTCAAGTTTTTATGAGCGAGTATTCTTTATATTCATGATTTCCAAGTCCAGAAAACTCAACAGACGTGTCCTTGTTGACAAACGTGGCGAGTTTCATAAACAACCCGCATTTACGATAATTAAAGTCACTTTTTCCCGCACGTGGTCTTATCGTTTGACCCTAGTAAATTCACCCTGTCTTGTGTATACATATGCTTTTCGCGCCGCCTTAAAAGAATCACCTGCACTGCTGCTCCGCGCATCGCTCTGTGATAAAACCGACCTGTGCGGAAATGCTCGTTTCGTATTGGCCAAATTGGTTACTCTGAGCCTGACGTATTTCTTCACCTCCCCCCTCCTTTCTTTCGTTTTCTTTCATTTTTCCTGTAACCCTATCCCTTTGATCTTGTGTGTCCTTTCTTCCCGTCCCACAGTCATGAAATTGGATCGTGCAGTAACGTTTTCTGTTCTATCATTCTGCGGAAAGCTGAGCACAGTGTTCTTGGGGCAACTGAAATCCATTGTTTTATATTTCATGGGATATGTGGGACACATTTCCACAGCCTCAAATCTCTGCTCTTTGCCGGCTTATGAGATGGTTTAGGTGTGTGGAGGTATTTGAAATTAAATATGATCGAACGCGCGATGAAATTTTGCAAAAATTTATTTCTTCAGTATTTTTAAGCGTACTTTTGCGAAAGAAAAGCTCTTTTCTCATTTTTATTACACTTTTGTTTTGTTTTTTGTCTATATGCTTAAGATATTCTAAGCTTTCTCATTGTGTTATGCACAATTTCATTTGTTGAACCCTTTGAAACTACGTTTAAAAGTCCATACTGTTATAGCCGTTAAATTTGTAAGAAAAACCATTTTCCGCTACGAGTTGTCATTCCTCTCATGTTTAGTGAACAATTTCTTATAGCAATGTAATATTATAGTTTTCAGTGAAAATGGTGGTTACCGCGTTGTGGAATGGAGGACCGCTTTCTCACTGTAAAATTTATATTTAAGTATTTTTTTTTTGTTTTGTTGCTAAAAATAATCTTGTGTGTTCAGGGGCGTAGCTACCGCCGTATCAATGACACAGAGCCCTCAAGCTTCAAGAGCCCCAAAATGTGCAAGTAAAAAATTATAAAATATTATGGCACCCCCCCCCTCAAAGAATTTTGATACGTTGCCCACACTCAGGACTATATTAATTCTGATATTATTTTTCACCTTTTAATTAGTGGGTCTTTAAATTCCTCTTACTATATCATATTATGAAAGGGGCATAATATGAATAAAATATATATGTTCAATTTGTCCATGTCATTGACGATGACTGAAAATTACCAAGGTCCTGTAAAAGTAATCTTTTAATAAGGTATAAGACTCACTGAATTCAATACTTGCTTTCATAAAACTTTCGTGCATGAAAATAAATGTAAATTAGAGTATAGATGTTCTTGAAATGTTTTGCGTAAAGGAATCGACGAAAATCGCAAATTATGAACGTCAAATGTTTGAGAAAAGGGAAAGACACCATGTGAGCAAACCTCGTTAACTTTTTCCCAATACAATTTGCCCGCTTCTTCGGAACGTGCTGGTTTGTTTTGACAACTTGCCGCTTTTACGACCTTAAGCCTGTACCTATGGGTGAAGAACCGTATTCAAGACTAGATTAATTTTACATCCTTGTAGAAAATTCAAATGCTTGCGTCTCGATTTGTTTAACGATATGCGCTTTACATGTTTTATGATTGATTAGTCTACAATTGTTTTATATCAGTTTAGTTTGATTTAGCTAATCAAACAATAGATAAGGAAAATTTCTCATCTCCAGTTATTGGTGGCATGACTTATTTTTTCTAGATTATTGCTCTCTAACCGCCTGCAGCCCAACAACAAGAAATTGTTAACTTGCTTGCCTTAAAATTGCAACTAAAAAGCTATTAAAAATAATACGCAAACAATTTTAGCTTACAATATTAATTCATAAGCGATGAAACTTATTCTTTAGCAAAGAGCAGTGGCGCACACTAGGGAGGGGTCCACGGGTCCGGACCCATCCTTCCCTAGCCCTTGATTTCTTTTCGATTGATTATAATACTATTTATATAGTATGTAAAATTTAATTAAGTATTTGTTTTTAATAATTCATTTTATCAATTAAGGCTAATCTCATTTATTCAATAATTTATTTTTTACTGTTTTTTCGTTCTCGAGAATCAATAAAATCAAAAGAATGTTTGACGGCATGTTGGAGTATGATACAAGATTATTGGACGTTCGACCCTGGACTCCCTTCCCCTGAAAAATTCTTGTGTGCGCCACTGGCATTGACGGACGTAAAAAATCATCCCCAAAAAATAGTATTTATTTCTCATACCATGTACGCAGTGGGAATGCTGGTATGATTTTATTTCTCGACGTACAATAAATGATTCATTAATGTTCTTGGCACCTTTTTTAACCATGGCCGCGGTAGCCGAGTGGTTATAGTCATGAGTTCGTACACAGTGGCGTAACGGAGAATATTAGGGCCCTCCTGCAAAATCAGATTTTGTTTTTAATGTTTTATAAATCGGTTGAATACGTACTTGGCATCAGTCAGCCCTTGGAACCCCTAGAACCCTCGGCCTCCCCGCAATGCGGGGGTGTACGTTACACCACTGAGTTCGTAACTGGTAATATTTCACTCAAACCGCGTGTTGAGGCCTGATTCCACTGAAGACTCGTCGGGCATCGAAACTCAAGTCATAACAGTATTCTGTGAAATTTAGAAGGCAATTTTATGCATTTCGATACGTTTGTTTAACACGGCCTTGTGAACAAACGGAAAAATATGCTGCTTAACTTTTCTATTTGATAAAGGAATTTATAAAATAAGTTTTTACGATTACCGGATAAATCATTTACTTTTGGTGTATTTTCAACTACATTTTGAATCGATATAAATATCTTATTTACCAGTATGCCGTGTTCCTGTATAGTAAGGTGACCAACCGTCCTCCTTGAGGGAGGACAGTCCTCATTTTATAGGTTCTGTCCTTCCTCGAAAAGTGTCCTCCTTTTCTATATTTTAAAACTGATCTGTTAATCTCTGTATTCAGAGAAGAACCAAAGGGCTGCGGTAGCCCAGTGGTTAAGGTATCGGACCATGGCAGGCATGTCATGAGTTCGAGCCCCGTACCACTAAAGACCCGCCGTGTAGGGCAGCGATGCACGTTAAATCTGTCGAGAGCTGAAACGTCCTCCCGTTGGTGAGGTGTGGTAGTTAGGAGAGGGGGGTGCCAGCTCAGGTGTCGTCCACGTCACTTGACCATGGTTCAAAATTACGTGGTCCGTCGCCAAAAGCCCTCGTGTAGCTGAACAATGCGACGTTAATATTCACTCACTCACTCACTCAGAGAAGAACCAAACATGTTTCCAAAATGTCGAAGAATGGTCTGAAACAAATATCAGCAAATAAGTTTTCAATGGTATTTTTTGACTTTGTCGCAAGTAAAGTGAGCAGATATAGAAAACTACGTTGAGTTTTTATAGAAAGAAATGCCTGATATTAAAATCGATGACAGTTGTCTGTTTGAAGTAGAAAGGAGACTGAATGTGTAGTTAAATTCTAATAAATTAGAACAATTGGAAAATCAATATGCTGAGAAATTGGTAAAAGATGGGTGAAATTATTTAAACCATTTCAAAAATGAACACATTCCATATGAAAATGTAATTACTCTTGTTGAATTTACTTTGTGCTGCCCTGGAACTAATGCAGCAGTTGAAAGAGTTTTTTTCAGTTGGTAATGATTTTTGGACAAGTGAGAAATCAAGATTGAATGTTAATATTTTAGCTACAGTGCTTACCGTAAAATTCAGTATGAAGAATATTTTTTGCTCGAACTTTTCGATATATTAGAAAATGATATGTTGACAACAACAACAACAAAAAAAAACATTATTCAATGGAAAAAATACTCGTTTAAGATAATAATTAAAAAGAATGTAAGCGTAATTAGCGTATTTTTGTTTGAATTAATCAAACGTTTCATATATTTAAGTTGTAATTTTTTAAAAAATTTTTCGTCCTCCTTTTTCATTGTAAAAAAATGGTCACCTTATTTATGGTGCGACGTTAATCATAATCATAAAAATCATAAAACTACACTGACGTTTAACTTAGACATTTAATGGCCGCGATTGTCGAGTGGTCATGGTAACGAATTCGTGGCTTGCGTTATTTCTGTTGAGTTGTGAGTTCGCGAATCTTAATGTCACTGCAGATAGGCTAACGGACTTTTAATTTGTCGAGGCTCTTAGAGTTCTCACATTGGCGTGGTGTGGAAGTTTGAAGAGCGGGGAAGTCATTTCAGTCATTTCGTCACTTGACCGTGGTTTAAAATTATGAGGTCCTTCTATAGCTCTGTTATTGCTTTTAAAGTGTGTTATTAATTAACAATTTAGTTCAAGAAATATTTGTTCTTGTCTCCTAACTTGAATTTTATACTTCTAAATATTCCTCGCTTCATAATCATACCTTATTTATGTTTGATTATTTGAAAGCAACTACTCTTTATTGTAACAAATTTTTTTCTAGGATGAAGCATTCAAAAAATAAAATTTTAACCGAAGTATCTAATAAGCACATTGAAAACTTGGCGAATTTTTCAGATATTTACATCGTACATTGAATGTCTCAAAAGCAATGTAGCGTATCACTGAGTTTATTTGCTCTTTTTTTTAACTTTTATTATGGAAAAATCGCGAACTAATGAAGTTTAAATTAAACATGTTAACTATTTTCCTTTTTTTTTTAATGCTTACTAGGTACTACTAGTTATTTTTTATTTTATACATGGCCAAAATAATTCGTCTTGTTTCAGTATATGTGTGTGTGTGTGGCCTAGGGAATCTAAGAACAACTTTATTTAATCTAACATGCTGTAAATTAGCTGTTATGTGGACTAGGTTGTTAATCCCCCCCCCGCCCCTTTACCTATGAATTCTACATTTGTTCTTTGGAATTTGTTTGTAACTTTGTACTTTATATTTGCCTTGCTATATATTAGGGGGGAAAATGATTCACTGGAAAGGAATGATTATGATTAGAAAGACATCGTTAGAATATTATTATATATTTCTGTAAGGGAAAGGTAGTTCTAGTGTATTTGCTCCTAATTTATGAAGTTTCTCAGCAGTCATTTAAGCTTTTACCCCGAGGATTGAAAATCCGCATTCTGTGCAATTTTTAGTGAGTTCCGTGATGAATTTTGCATGCTGTATCACATAGTTATTACATTTATCAAGAGACGCCCTATTAGACATCCACATTTACCATTATCGTTTTCCAATATAAGTTTTTGATTTTCTCATTCCGAAGAGAAGGAAGATTTTTATTAATCGGGAGAGAGCGTTTGCCTCGAAACCGCGCTCTTTAAAGAGGAATTAGAACTGGAGAGCAGGATTTTCCCACCCTCTGTTCTTTAATCCTCTCTGATGGAGATATACTGAAATTTGTTTGGGTTCTTAATTGGAGGAGGGGGGAGGGGAACCTTTGTTATGTTCAAGACGAGGAAAGGACCCCCCACCCACTCATAACATGGTAGAAACGTTCCATGGAAAATGAATCCGCGTTATACGAGTCACTTAGAACAGTGTTCCCCAACCTTTTTATCGCCGCGGATCGTTCAACGTTGGATAATTTTACCACTGCCCGCTGAGGGGGAGGACGCGTTGATTGTTTATATTATAGAATGTTTTGTTTTAATAATTTTATTTTTATGGTATTTATATATATATATATATAAACGTGCCTTCAGAATAAAATATAGCTACACCAAAGATGAATATAAAGTGATTTAACAAGGAATATAAAGTGATTTTCATAAAAAGTAGCCCAAACTCAAGAAAAATGTGCCGCAGTAAATAAAATGGAAATAATTTTATGTTTCTTGTGCCGACCAGTAGTTTTTGATCCACGGACCGGGGTTCAGAGACCACTGACTTAGATCAGGAGTGGGCAAATAGCTGCCCTCCAAGACAGACAGAAAACCATATTGACAGAAAATGTTCTTTAACTTTGGCTCAACATATAATTTGTGAACAAAGTTTTACTTGCATTTAGATCAACAATAGTAAATATAGATTAAGTTGGCTGACATTGACTTTCAGGCTGTGATGAGAATTTCAGTTAGCAATCTTGCTTGTTATTTAAAAAGTTATCGAAAAGTGGGATAGGTAAGGTGACCAACCGTCCTCCTTTAGGGAGGACAGTCCTCTTTTTATAGGTTCTGTCCTTCCTCGAAAAGTGCCCTCCTACTTGTCCTCCTTTTTAATATTTTAAAACCGATCTGTTAATCTGTGTATTTAGAGATGAATTAAACATATTTCCAATATGTCGAAGACTGGTCTGAAACAAATATCACTCGAAATAACAGTTTTCAATGATGTTTTTTGACTTCATCGCCAATACAGTGGGCAAATATAGGAAATTGTGTTGAGTTTTTATCGAAAGAAATGCCTGATATTAAAATTGATGACAATGATCAGTTTGAAGAAGAAAGACTACTGAATGAATGCATGGTTAAGTTCTAATAAATTAGAACAATTGGAAAATCAACTTGCTGAAATTGATAAAAGATGGGTGTAAATACTTAAACTATTTCAAAAATGAACACATTCCTTGCGAAAATTTAGTTATTCTTGTTGAATTTACGTTGTGCTGCCCTGGAACTATTGCAGCAGGTGAAATAGTTTTTTCAGTTTGTAATTATTTTTGGTTAAGTGATAAATCAAGACTGAATGTTAATATATTAGCAGCAGTGCTTACCGTAAAATTCAGTATGACGGATATTTATTGCTCTGAAATTTCCAACATATTAGAAAATGATAAGTCGAAAAAAAAAAATCATTCAGTGAAAAAATACTCGTTAAAATAAATAAAAGCGTAATTTGCGATTTTTGTTTGAATTAATAAAATGTTTCATACATTTACATTGTAATTTTTTTTCTTAAATTTTTCGTCCTCCTTTTCATTGTAAAAAAACTGGTCACCTTATGATAGGGTACATTTGTCTTATTTAACTGAAATTAAATACGCTTCCAGCTATAGCTATAAAATTAGTACAGTAAATAAATTGAATATAAACTTCCTCTATTTTATTTAACTTATATTTATTGATTTCTGACACAATTAATAATTTTTTAGATTCAAAGTTAACTCAGTCAGACACGTTTAATGTGCAACACAATTTAATTAGAAACAAACTGAGACGATATTCTCTAAAAATGGGGTTCTCCGCAATTTGAGAAGCACAATGACTTTTAATGTTGCTTGCAGAAAGTTATATTAATTATATTGGAGCTGAAATGTATACGATATTTTACGAATCTGCCTTTTATAAACTCCTGTTACAAGGGGTCTATTGTAAATATACTAAATAAAACAATAGATTTTTAATTTTTGTCTTAAAGATTACACCACAGCGCTTTCGTCTATATGGTATTTTGAAATATAACCCATCTGATAAAAGAAGTGTGTACGACAATTGTTTATTCTAAAAACATTTTACAAGGCTGCCTGTGATATTCTTGGTTTTCGGTCCTCGTGTATCTTTTTCTAAATAATCAGTTAGCGTTACTTATTAATTTTACTTGTATTAATCATTGATTATTGGAATATTTAACAAGATAATCTAAAAATAATATCGATAAATTAGAACAAATGTTTCCTTCATCATAATTAAAAATTATTTTTAATAAACTACTTCGCTCACATTTTTTGAGGAGCGTTGTGCTGTATTTTTTCTTTTTTTTTTTTTTTTCTTTCATTTTAAGAATCTGAACTCTGTCAATGATTTATGTTTGTGATTATGAATATTTTTTTTTTTAAAAAAGCGTTTTTTTTAAATTTTTAATTTTAAAAACATTTAATCAAATTCTTTCTGTAGCTTTTGCGCTATATCTTTCTTTCAGACCAGGAATTTATTTGGTTAATATATAATGAATGGTTAGATATCGTCGGTCTAATTATCAGAATGCGTTACTCCTTAAAAACTGTTTATATTTACTATGCACGAGAATTATTTCAATGCAATTATGAATCTAGTAGTAAAAATGATCAAGGCATTTATTTTTTTAGATTTTTAATCTTCAAAATATTCCACTAGATGGCATTAAAAGTATTTTGATATTTTGTGGAGTTACACATTCTGATAATTAGGCCAACGATATGCGTTATTATCATACCAAAGAATTTGATTTAGGAGGAATTATTTAATAGGTTTTTTAAAAAATAAATATTGAAGAGGGTAGTTTTCCAGTTAATTTCAAATTATCTGAAATAAGTCAACATTTCTTCTCGTTTCATTTAAATATCCCACAGTGTAATGTTTGTGATTGACAGAGTAGCATATTTGAGATTTGTATTTGATATAGTTAAAATTCCAACCAAGAAATTCTGCTGTGATTATGTAGAACCGCTCACTGTTATTCGTTTCATTTGCTTTCTTTTAACCCAATTTCTTAAAAAGCATTTTAAATAATCCAGTTCTAATTGGTTAGTGTAACAATAAATTTGTACTATTAAAAAATTTGTCAGTTTTATTCACAACTCGCAACAATCGAAGGAATGGTTGTGAATAAATAAGGTTTATGTTAATGTATGTGGTATATCGTATTTATCCGAATTTTTTCTCGAATAATTTAGTATCAATAGATATTGACAACCTATTTTGCTCCTTTTAACTGTTTTAAATGAATATCCATCTTTGTAGAAATTTATTTTTAAACAATCAAATAATGTTCAGCATTTAAGAATTTCAACCGCATTTTGTAGTATTTATTGAATAAATAGCATTTGTATGTATTCTTCATGCATTTTAATAGATTAATTTTGATGAAACCTTAGTGAGTTGCTAATAAATGCATTTAAATTGTGTGTTGGGGGGAGGGCTGCAGATTGTGTGTTCAAAGCAAAGGTTTGAATCAAATGTGTCAATGGATGTAACAAATTTTAACTTATAAGAAATGTTTCTAAATATTCGATTTATCATTTTAATAAATTAATACTTATCATTTGTTTTTATACCTAGCGATTTATTTAATATTTAAATGACTGAATAATTTATTTTCAAATACAGTTAACTCTGTTTTTTTAAAATTTTTTTTTAAAACATTAATATTTCTGTATAGTGAAAGGACGTGCGGGGAATCTTATAAATGTTTAGGATTAAGGAAAAACAAACATAATTTTTTTGCATAAATATGGCAAATTCACACTTTAAAAAAACCCCCGAATATTTTTGTTCTGATTCTCATATTTAGAAATTTAGTTACATGTGTACGGAGAAAATGAATTCTCTCTCTCCACGTTGCACTTAAGTTAACTAAACTAGTTAATTCAAAATCAATCGGAAGAATTTGTGAAAGAATTTATCTGTGATGTTCTACTTGTGAGGAATCATAGAAAATACCTGTGTCTATTACAAAATGAAATTATAAGAAAAGATAAAAAAAACGTTTTTTAAAATCTCAGTTAAATCGAAAGCATCGTAATTGTGAAAACATTTGATGAATTTTTCTCAAGACAGTATTGTGATATGATTAACTGCGCAAGAACTTGAGGAGTAAGTTCTTTTATGGGGTAACCGTTGACTTATGGTGCAACTTTACTTTTGAGAAGTTATATCTTGTAATTAATTCATCGGTTCAAAAAAGTTTTGTAGAAAAATTAATTAAAAAAGTTATCAAAAATAAAAATCTCTGCGTACGTGCATACAAACAATGCGTAAACTTAAATAAATAAAATAAAATAAAGTATGCCTTATATATATATATATTAGATCTAAATCAAATATTAGTTTTATGTTGGGGTTGAAATTATTTTCTCAGGACTCTAATTCCAATATCTTGTTTTAAATGCACTCAACTTAACATTCACCGTAACGGTTTGAATTTGTGATTTAATTTAAATAGGATCAAATTGAAGTAATCCAAAATTATAAAAAGGAACAAAGTTCGTTAAAACGATTTCAACGATTAGTCATTATACGAAACAACGCGTCAGTGAGATTTAGCCTTAACATGTTCCAATAAACCACGGAATTACTGGGTCGATTTTGTTAATGTTGCGTCTAAGATGTCCCTTGCGGCTTTTTTCTTTTGTGTCTGTCTGCTATTTTTTTCTTTTCTTGTAAATTATATTTCGTTCTCTAATATGGGGTGAAAAGAAGACTCTTGAATAAATTATGAGGCGCAGAGGTATATCGCGAAATGTGCTTTTATCGGTCTATTGTGGGAGATGCTTTCTGGACTGAGCTTTTTCCACTGACAACGCCCGTTTCAAGAAACCGCTTTATTTTCGAGTTATTAGAGGAATAGAAACAGACGCTGAAAGACCTCTGCCTTTTTTATGTCTATAATTTTTTCCGGTTGAACGATACTACCTCTACCAGGAAGTTTTCTATGTTTTTTCTCATACGGTTGTTTGTTAGGTTCGTTTCCCAATGTCTCCGCATAATTTTAATTTGTTTTTTAAATTATTCTTGCAATTTCAGACACGTTTTTTTTTAAAGATGCATCGATTGACTTTGACTCAGTGTGATATTATTAACCTAAGGCCTCTCCCCTCCCCCTGCAAAACTTTTATGCGAGAGAAGTATTTAGTTAAAAAAAAAATACAATTTATTGAAAGTCAAAAGTATTTCTAGTCTCTCTTATCGCACTAGTGGAATTTTAACAGTCACGAAACCTGTTATGCAATGGTATCTGTTTGCTACTATGACGACTTATTAGTGCTGCTGTATGGTTGAATGATTAAAATCGTTAATTGGGATTTTTATGTTAATTATATCTATTTTTGCCTCATGTATGAGGACATTTTCTATACATTTTTTTTTTACCTGTTGCTTATATTACATGCACATAGAATTTTTCTTGTACATTTTACTTCTTAAACTTTTGTACTTTGACTGTTTTGAAAAGTATAGTAAACTAAAATGATAATTATATCAATATGGTATTCTGCACGAAAAAAGATCAGTGTAACATCGTTTGTCTTCTCAGTTGAACCATTCTTGCATGCATGCTAATTTGTGACGGTTTGAAGCTTGCTGTTCAAGTTGAAATATTTTTCGGTATTGATATTTAATGTATGTATTAAAACGACTAATCAAACACTTGAATAAACTGATACAATAATTCGGTGATATATGATGATTGTGTATATGGGGTATTAAATAGCTTTAAATCTTACTTAAAGACGCTAAGGATTATGCAAAAATATAACTGGACAGTGTAAGATCATGGTAAAATTATACCTCAGTAATACATAAGTAAACTCTTAGCATTATATATAACAAACTTGGTTTATTTATGTTGTGTTTTTTAAGATGACTGTGAAAAACTTAAGGATCGTAGTCTTGAACTCGTGCCTGGCGTTGTCGAGTTGCGAGTAACCCAAATCCCGCCGTGTAGGGTGATTGGTGTACTTTAAATCTGTTGAGGCTCAAAGTCCTCAGGTTGGCGTGGAGTTGAAGTTTGGAAAGTGGGGTGCCAGCTCAAATGTCAACTGTCTCTTGACCGAAATTCAAAATTCAGGGGTCTTTCTCAATAGATTTACTGTAATTTTAAAAAGTTGCTTTAATACAAAAAAAAAATCAGATCAAATCGTACACCTGTAGAATTTTAGTTGACTTGATAAATTGCCACTTTCCTCAAATTAAAAAATAAAAACTTCGCACACACACACAAAATAAACAAAAATGTAAAAGTTTTTCTTTTTGAATTAATAAAATCATCCACGTCTGCAAGATGAGTTACTTCGCTTGCACGCTGCATACATTCCTGTTTAAAAGGGTTAATGTAAACACTTCATTTTAGGAAAAGTTAAAAAAAAAGACAAAAACATACGTACGTTAAAGGATTTAATACTGTTTTACCGTATATTTGCCAGGAGAACTGGACGTACTGAAACAGCTGGTCCTTTGCGTGCTGTGCACTTACTGTGCCAAATGCTGTATCTGAAAGATGTGGGTCGAAGGTTGATAAAAATTGGAGATGGTTTTTCCTTCTGGCATTGCTCTTAGTTTCACATCTGGCGCTGAAATGACAGCTGCGAAGAACCGTTATCTTTCTGCCATGGGGAATCAGATTTTATATAGAAGGTGATGTGGAGGAAGAACATATTACTATATATACTGATTGCTGTCTAAATATCCTGTCTTTTATTATAGTGTGGAGTGGGGTTTTGATGAAATATGTATGTAAAATTGTTGATTGTGGCATTTTTAAACGTTCTTAGTAGTATCTCTTTGTTTTTATGATTGAAAAATATGATTGAATGTAGTATTTTTGAAGCAAGTAAATGCTTATTTACTTGCTTGCACTGTTTTAAGTTTCCATAGTGTTTTACTCCATGCAATTCTGGCTAGTCTTGAACATTAAAATACTAAAATTTCAAAATATTATGTAGCTTGTTGAATTAATCAGACAAAAATAATTCAAAGCAGTTTAACTTATTTACAGGATAACCTCTGGATCAAAAGTTAATTGATAAGAAATGACTTGATTAAATAAAGCAAGATGTTTAAATCCAAAATTTCCATTTCAGCAATTTATATTATTTCAATAGTTGAAAGTAAGACTTATATTTATCCATTGGTATTTGTTGGATTCCCGATAAGACTGATATTTTCGTAATAATTAGTTTTCAAATAGAAAGCTTAAAATCTATAGCGTCCAAAATCTTATATGGGAATTAACGAACTCTGTGGATTGTGAACTCATAGCACCTGCATAGTTGTCTTATCAAAATAGGCTTGGAATGCTTTCATGAGACCTTCTTGCAGGATTATTTCAGAACTAGCACAATAGTTATTCACTATATTCCTGTAATGTAACTAAATCTAAGCAGACGTACATCTAAAGATATTTTCATATGCATTTGGAAATGGAGATACGGCTTCTTAACCTCAATCATCTTTTTTTGTATTCATAGGCGTATGTTTAAATGTTCTTATGTGTAACTATTTATATAAAAGTACTTATTTTAAAAAGTACACATTTTTTTAAAAGCATTATAGAAATGAGAACTCGAATCCTGAATCTTTTATGTACGAGCATATTAAAAGTTTTATTCTGTATTTATGATTCGTATTTAAATATCGTATGAAATGTTTAATCTACTGAATTGCTAGAGCATTTTTTATTTCTTCACTACTAGTCTTATAATTCCTTTCCTTATGACTGTCATTCTCTTTTATTTGAATATTTTATCTACATTTAATTGATTTCTAATTGTTTTTAAATATCAAAATTAGGAAAGGTATATTTTACGATTATTTTTTATTTGTAAATTGTTGAAGTGCCCAATACATTTCTCTCTTTCTTGAAATATAATTTATACTGAAATTTAGTCTCCGTATTTTTAAAATTGCAGTGGTTTTGAATTAACAGTCTGCATTGTATGTAGCAACGCTTCGTACTAACCGTTTAATCTTGGTTAATTTTGAGAAAGATATAAATATCCTTTTAAAAAATTTTGAGAGCTATATATATATAAAATCCACTTTATAAACTTGAATTTGAAACTTTTTCGATATTAATATTCTTTTTTCAGTACTCCGGTCATTGACATAGTAAGAAATGATGTAAGAAAATTGTGTGTGTGTGTTTCACACTGTTTAATTCATCTTGCTGACGTTAACATTTCAATAAA
>BMAV01024578.1:169717-182249 GCA_019973955.1 Trichonephila inaurata madagascariensis
ACAAACATTAGAAAAAATAATAAATACCATGTGCTTGAATTGTTATTTCTGACAACCATGTTGATCAAGGGCATCCCACTATATTAATGCAACCTGAATGATTTAAAAAGAACAACTTTTAAATCGATAACTCGATTCCCACTGGTAAGTAAAAGGCCAAAACCTATACACTCGAATTAGAACGTTTTTAAAATACTAATGAAACTACTACCTGTTTCTCTTTAGTCCTTCCTTACCTCAAAGATGGGTTCGGTTGTTTTTCCTACCTGCAGTTAGGTGGTTGCCATAGTTACGTAACAAAGATGACATAATTCTTAACCTTCATTATTACTATACCGCGATGCAACCTGTCGGCATTCTAGTAAATGGTGGCTGGTGTCTCAAAGAACACGTGAATCGGTGTTTTGAATTTTGACTTACATTTTTCGTGGTGTTCGATACGCGTTGTATTCGGATACTCCTCGGTATAAATTTAAGCTCTGTTCATAAAATGTTTTTCTTTCTTCTAGGTGGATTATTTTCGTTTATTTAATAATACTCGTAAAATTTTAACTGTCAATTCGATTATCTTTCATGTATAATTAATTATTAGTGGCGCACACAGGAAGTTTTTAAGGGCTATGGTCGAAAGTCTGTCATTCTCGTATCATACCCAAATACGCCGCCAAATATATTTTTTTTGATTTTGTTGATTGTCGGGAACAAAAAACGCAAAAAAAAAAAAAATTATTGGATAAATAATTAGCATTAATTAATGAAATAAATTATTAATAACTGATGCTTAGTTAAATTTTACATACTATATACATAGGATTATGATCAATCGAAAAAAAATTCGAAGGTCGCACACAGCAATTTTTCAAGAAAAGGATCCGGACCCGGGGACTCCCTCCCCCCTTGTTTGCGCCGCTGAGAATTATATAATTTATTATTATTTTGTCTATGATGCAATGCAAAATAAAAATGAATAAATTCTAAATGATATTTAAATTTCAAAAGCACATTACATACTAAAGTTGTAAAATAATTTTGAAGCTTTAATTCTAATATTTCAAGATCGGTTTATAACTAAGACTCGAATGGAATAAATCAAAATATTGAAGATATTCCCAAATTCTAATGATTATTAAGAAAAATATCTGAATTTTTTAAACCAATTTTTACTTGAAATACGAAATACGTTTTCAAAGTTCCAAAATTTTTTAAAACTTAAGACTAAAATGGTAAGTAATGTTATACGAAAAAGAAATCTACCAAATTAATAGTTATTGCCATAGTCTGTGAGCCACGATCAGAATTTATGTACGAATTATTAATTACTGTGACATTTCAGTTGAAGCACATATTTTATTGGATTATATAATTAAACTTACAAGAGCTGTGCCTGTAAGTAAAAGAAACTATATTTTGCTTTAATAATAAAACTTTTAAGCATGTTCTTGTTTAAGTTCCTGTTTAAAAATGGATTTACTTGACATTTGTAATCTTGCGCTGTGATTTATTTTAGTGAGGCACACCCGAGTTTCAAAAATGATTAATTTTACATAATTATGAACGGTGTTATGTAGTCATTAGTAATTGATTAATTCTTTTGAAGTGTAAAAGAAAACTTATCCTTTTCTTTTCGATTGAATGCTTATTAGTACGAGAAAATATAATAAAATTTGTATTTAAACTGGGTGTATCATACTCGTGATCGATTAAGGCGAATTCAAAAATCTATTTAATGATTCAAAAATACTTCGCAAATATAATTAGTCTCGATGGCAACGTGCGTGATGTTGGCGAATAAATAAATGGAATTTGTTTTTATTCGAAATCGAGTAAATATTATGGCAATATTTCATGTCAAGGATAAATTACTAGTGAATGTCCATTTTTTAAGAAATCCATTGAATGCTTAATTTTTCGCTTTTAGTGGACTTTTTTTGTGTTTCTCTTTCCTTTATTTGAGGTAGTTGTTTTCGTATATTATCTTCGCATTCAGTTGTATTTCTGGCATTGAAAATGAAAAATGGATTATAATTATATTATGTAAAATTCGCTTTTAGATTTAAGGTTTGTATCTGGAAAATGTTATATATATATATATTTATGAGAGGGCGTGTGTGACTTGGTTCGTTCAGAATGGAAATGTAATAAGGTAAAATAGCAATAAAAATAATTGTGTGTGTGTTGTAAAGGGAACATCTGTTCAGTGCATTGCTTGGTGCTGATAATAGGATGTAATTAGATATAAAAAATTAAGAAACGTAAATTAGAGGGAGATTAATACATTCGCGAGATGGAGATGCTGTTTTTCATTGAAGAATGATAAACGTGTATGTACTGGAAATCACTGATAATTTTCTTTTAGTGCTTTATCGTATTCTTTTTACTGTATATATATATTTGAAAATATTAAGAATCCCCCGTGTACCACGAAGTATATCGCACGGGGCCTTACAGAAATATGAAACACATTACAGAAGGGAAAAAAGAAAACTTAAAAGATATTAAAAGATTACAAATGTTTACAGTGAATTTACAGAAATGGTCAAAAACACTTCTGGTGTAAATAAGTTAATGAAAATCTGGAGGTCAATTTATATTAATACCCTTAAGTGCCAGTCTTAGGATCTTTCCATCTTTAACAAACTTGGAACATAGCAAATGTTCAATACATTTTCTTCACCATCAACACTACAGTCGCAGAATGATGTCGGAACCAAATTAAATCTGTTCAAATAAATAGCTTTTTTAAATTTGCTATGGCCAGTGAGAAATTGGGTCCTTTTGAAATTATTCCAGAAATGATAGCATGACACAGTCTCTTATTCTTGGTTAAGCTCCTTTTATTTGAAATGATATATTGGTTCCAAGATTCCACCATTCTTTCTTTTATAACCTTTAAAAGGATCCCAGTTCATTTGAAATCTTACTGAATGTCTTTTTAAAGTAATCTTTCTGTCCATCTATATTGAGAGAGAAATTTTTTTGAGAATAAGCGTTAGAGTGATGTTTTAATGTCTTCAAGTAAAGACAAATTATATGTGCATTTTACATTTAAATGTTACGTATCTATCACAAAATGAAGCACGGGTCTTTTTGTTGAAATCCGAAAGGGGGGCAAGCGATGTACTGTTCTATGAGCCATCGTTCACACATATAACTATAGTTCGCAGAGTTTGATTTCGGAGCATCATCCTTTAATTGCGGACGTAGTATTTGAAAATAATTGCACTTGATCGCGATACCTTGGATGAAGTGCATATTTCCTGTTCCAGGGAGTGAGAGAACCAACTCCATATAATTACTCCACGTCCTCCAATTATAGGAGTTGATTGAATTTGACTTCATTGTGTCTAAAGCTTTTTTCCTTTCTCAGTTCATCTAACTGTTCTAGACTGATTAAATTAGCGATATAGCTTTGAATAAATTGATTCCCTTGTACTAGAAACCTTTTGGGAGCATTTCATTCGAAGTCCTTTGACTTATTTTATTAGTCAAGTATTTTCTTTTCCCTTAGTAGTTAATTATGGTATTTTTTCGCACCTTATTATTAAATAAAATATGAGTAATAAATTAACATCTTATGAAATATTGCAATTTTATGAAATTTTTAAAAATTTAATATTATATTTAATATTAATCCCGATACCTCGTATTAGTTACGAATTGGGCGTAGAGGCTCTAATTTGTATTTAATTCTTGTCAAATTAATATTACTTTGATTATATAAATTTGTTTTGTGGATGCTCTTTCGAACTCTACTAATAATACCATATTCGTTTATGAAGTTATATATGTGTCAGTAACTTAGTTGAATGGTTTTTTTTCTGAAAAACTTATTTCTTTGATCGATTTTCTGTGATCGCAATAGTCGAGTATGATGGTCGCAAACTTGTGGTCGACACTGTTTTTAAGGAGTTGTGGGTTCGCGTCCTGGTGCCATTTAAGATCCGCATTGTAAAGAGACTAATGTACGTTAAATCCATCGAAAATGAATGTCCTCATGATCATGTGATGTGAAAATTTGGAGAGTATCAGTTCAGTTTACCGTTATTCTATAGCCTTCGTGTAGATCCGAAATGCGACATTAATAAATAAGATATCAATCAATCACATTGATCGATTTTTTGTTCTAACGTTTTGCTTAGTGATCAATTATTATTTTTTTTCTTCAGCGTTGTATAAATCCTTTCATAGCGAAGTTATTCACACTGTTGTATAACACCAATCTTAAGTTTAAGGGTATGTTGGTAGTTTTAGATAAACTAAAAATATTCGCATTTTTTTTAAAAAAATTAACTTAACATTCTTACTCTTCGAAAGAAATGTCACGTTTTATATGGTGGCCGCAGTGGTCTAGGTATCGGATCGTGGCTGGCATGTCACGAGTTCGAGCCCAGTACCACTAAAGACCCGCCGTGTAGGGGCGCGATGCACGTTCAATCTGTCGAGAGCTCAAACGTCCTCCCGTTGGTGTGGTAGTTAGGAGAGGGGGTGCCAGCTCAGGTGTTGTCCACGTCACTTGACCATGGCTCAAAATTACGTGGTCCGGCGCCAAAAGCCCTCGTGTAGCTGGACAGTGCGACGTTAATATTCACTCACTCACGTTTTATATGTGGGTCTAATCGACCCTTAGCGTTCTGGTTTACAGCGGACCTAAAGAAATATTTTCTATATAATTCATCTTATATATATTAGTAATTATATTGTAACTAGAATATTTTTCATTTTTATTCATATTCCCTTCCCCCTATTTTCTCATTTTAAACCCCCTTCGACTACATAATATTTTGAAAATATTGTCACGTGGTAACATGGTGCGATGGTTTCTTAAAGAAGCAGACGAAGTATAACGCACTGAACTATTTAACACTGTTTCAGCATACGATTGTACTGTTCAAATACAATGATCTGAACTCTCAACTGGAGAACAGCAACTTGTATCAACCAATAGAATATTCCAGGACATTCTACATTCAAATTATAATTGAATTTACGTAATCTGGTAAACTTACCAGAAATGAGTGTTGAATCAAAAAAGTAAAATACAACCCGCGGGAATCGAATCTAGGCTCATTGATTCCGAAGGCAGAGTCAGTATCTTGCAGCCATCGGTTCTCTTGCAAGAAATGGAAACTGTGGCAATATTAAAACAAATGAAATAATTCATGAGTTTTAATTACAATTTTTATTGTAATTAAAATTTGTAACAATTATTATTGTCGTTTTCTATGATAAACAAGATTTACTAATAATATTTACATGTTCTTGGCTGAGAAATGCCCAGTGTAATGCACATCTGCTCTGAATTTTTCTGTGTACTTTCCTCGTTCAAGTGTTCTGACGTCAGAAGTTTCATCTTTTTCAGCTAGTAAATTCTTGCTCGTTTCACCCACCCCCCATTTAACATGTCTGGAATTCGCTGTAAGATGCTTCCCAAGTTCCTTTTTGAAAAAATTTGCGTTCATTGTACGATGGATTGACATGCATGAGAACAGCAAAGCATTAATCGCAGCTAGATCAATCATTTAAAATAAACACATCAGCCACCTTTTTGTTCTTGTGCATGTGAAAGTGGCAGCTATCCTATCCATCGTCTCTTCTCCACCTTTAGTTTGTTTACTGATCAAAATTATGTCTGGTTTCTTTTCCTTTTCTTCTGAAATTTTTTCGTCATGATGCTAAGTATATAGAAGAATCACACATATTTTTTTAGACGTATGATACAAGGGTCTTATCTTTTCAAAAGCCGAATAATGATAACAATGATTTCCGATCACGTGAAGATCGAAATTTAGAAGGGATAAATAGCTTGTTTTTCTAAGAGTTCCAATAGCAGTTAGTTTTCCCTCCAATAATCTGTGAAAAAATTATCAACTGTAATATTCCAAGTAATGCCCTCAATTGATTTTAATAGGGGTACAAAACAGCATATCTTCCTTGATTTAATTCGCGCTCTCCTCCAAAATGTTTTCCAGTACACGTTTCAGCAGAGTAAACGTAAATTGTTTTGTGAAATTTGACATCAACTATAATTTAATTCTGTATTACGCCCTTATCTAAATATCATGTATATGGGAACTAACCGCAGGAAGGTTCGACTTTGAAAAATCATTGGAAATTGTATAACATATCAAACAATGAACAGTTTCTCGTTTGATCCCAAAATATCTGATCATAAGAAATTTCTGCATTAGATAGCGATCTGATTCATCGGTATTCATCGTCGCTTATTTGACATTTAGCTCTTATAAGACTACATTTACGATTCGCCACGTTATATTGCGTCATAAAATTGGCACAATGCGTCCAACATATAGTAAGTACTCTGTAGACCCTATTCACAATCTAATTTCAAATTTTTAGTAACATAACCTCGTTAATAATTGGTCACATGCTACTCAACATGTTGCAGACCAACTAGAGAAAAGCAACAGCAGACACCACTAAAGTAATGGCATCATTGTTTCTGCATTTCAGAGCATTAACACCACTTGTTAACTATTCATTAAAATGAAATCTGTTAAAAATTGTAAAATGGCTTAGCACATGCATTTTTCTATGCATGACAATAGTATGATTCGATTTGAGCCTGGCCTGCAAAATCACCCTCCCCCCCCATGATTTAAAAAATATCTACGACTCTGAAATGTTGCATATATTAAAGGAATGCATAACTTTTAAATAATTTGAAATAAAATCTGTGAATTATGAAAAAATGAATCGATCCTTACGGGGTAGAAAAGCTAAATTGAGATTTTGAAATTCTTGTTCCACACACTTAAAATACATTAATTCAAACATTCTTGTTAATATTTTCAAGAAAATATTTCACCTTCTACCACCCCCAAAAAATAGTTAAATGGTTAAAAATGTGTATAGTTTTCACGCCATTCTGTTATTGATATTTTAATTATATAAATATTGGTTGTCATTGCTTTTCTGTTTTAGGAAAAAAACTGTTTGCCCTTTTAAACACGCATGCTTTTTAACATAATAAATGAACACATGTTGAAGTAGTATTCTTCTTAATGAGTGCTTATTATATTTTTTAACATCATGTCCTTTTATTTGCACATAAGTTGGAAATTTTAAATATTACGGCTGTTTTCGCCTTATGTACAAGAGTGTGACCTTAGCGCGTAGCACATTTTAGGACAGAAAAAATGTTTCAATTTTTATAAAAATTTGTGACATAGTAACTCATGCATTTATTTATAATATAGTGTTTTTAAAATTTCAGAATATATTTCATAAATAATTAGTTTTTCCATTTAATATGTTAAGGGATAGCTCATTTAGCATTATAGTATAGGAGAAAAAATATGTCAACTCTTGTAAAAATGAGTAGTATGATAAAATAAGTGATTCTCTACAGGGTGAGTGAGTGAGTGAATATTAACGTAGAGCTCTGTTCAGCTACAGCAACTTCTCTACAGGATAGTGAAACCAGAATATAATATTAATGTTTGAGTACTTTTATATATGAAAAAATATTCATCATTTGAGTCCTATTCTTTTAACATTAGCCGAAAACAGCCTTAAACATTGAAAGACTGTCACAGGCTTATGAAAGGTGAAGGGTCACTTTGTTTTTATTTATTTACGTCGCACTTTGAAAGGACACGAGAGCAATTGGCGATGAAACTGTAAATTTTGAATTATGACCAGTGGACGACACCCCATTCATAAACTTCCATCCCATGCCAACGTGAAGACTTTGAGCCTCGACAGATTTAATGTACTTCAGCTCTTCTACTCGATGAGCACCAAAACTCGAACCCGCCTTCAAGTTTGCGATCATGATTATTCGGATTCGCCAAAGGTCTCTTAAATTACTATAGTTGCGAATGGTATACCCACCCCAAAAGTGAACTTATTAATTTTAGGTTATTCTTATAATTTAGTTTACTTTTATATAAAAAGATAATAAGTAAATTTTTTGTGTGATATTTGTTTAGATTTATAGCTAAACACAAAATAGATAAAAATTTGTTAGTCTTTTTTAATTTTATATGTTTGATGTATGCGATTGAAAAATTTGCTTTAATCAGTACTAATGACACAATAAGTTAATATTGTTAATCCAATTCATTTCTGTAGTTCACAATGTTTTGCATTTTCTAAGAATTCGAGCTCTTTCGACAGAAACAGCAAAAAAGGATCGCTGAATAAATCTTATTTTATGATTTTTAATTTTTGTAAATTGAAACATCTTTGATTTATATTGAATTATTAATCTCTAAGTGCATAATCAAGGTAAAGTGCCCCAGGAGAGGTTTATAATCAGAAAAGTGTGTTGCTTGAATTCCTGATTTTAAATAGTTTTGAAGTAAAATTTTATATTTTGAAAAAAAAAGGCAAAATTGTGGTCATGGAGCGATAACCGTTATAAAACCATTACCAGATTAAAAGACTTGTGATCACGATTTTTGTATCCTTGCCGAAAGAAATGGGTTAAAATAGATGTTTTAATTACTGTATAGTAATTTAAGGGAATTTTGCAACATCAATGTTTTCTAATCGATCTATAATGCGCGAGTTATGTAATAATAGAAATTCTAATGAATTCGAAATTTTGAGAGATATTAGATTTCATAATTCGTAGAAAACATATAAATACCATTTTTTATTTGTAACTGATGGCTTCTTTAATCTTTCGAAATTATGATATTGATTGCAACTCGTCTTCGTTTGGACAATATTTCTGGCAATGATGCAGATTTCTTCTGAAAACTTCATTTAGTTTATCTCACACTTAGATTCTCAAAAAATTTTCATGGCAACAGGTTTGGAAAGATTTGAAGATGATTTGATTAAACAATCTTATAGTGAAGTTCTTGGTATAATTAAATTGATTTATGCTGCTACAAATTATTGAGAATTTTTCTGTTATTTTATTCCTAGTAAGAAAAAAATTGAAGAGTACTTAGCAAAATTTATATATACTAACAGTTTAGTTTGACGAATTATCGGCCCCGCCCCCCCCCGTGAGTTTCGCAGGTTTAGGTGAACTGGAGGGGTTATGCATTGCACACCTAATCCGACTTATGAAGGGTCAAATTTGAAAGTTAATTGGTTGTAGGGGATGTCTCCCCTGTGATGACTGATGCTTAATATTTGAAGGGGTTGTCGGCAAATTTTGTAACTGAGTTCGCAAGCCTCATTAAAAATGTCGGGAGTGAAGGAAATGGTAAGATCTGGTGTAATTTAAAATGTGTTATTTTTACTTCATTTGAGCATTTTTTAAAAACAATTTCCTGCCACAATAATTTAAATTACAGTTGTGAGGGAGAATGCCTCTCAGCAACTCTTCTTGACAAGAACCGATAACAGATACCGGCGTACTTTCACTCACTTTTGTTGACTATTTTCTTTTCTCCGAGATAAATAAACCGAGAAGCAGCTGCTATCGACCTACGGGTCTTCCATCGTCAGCTGTTGCCGCACTATCGTTTGGTGGTGGCGGCCCGCGTGGATAGCTGTTGCCTTTTCGCCGCCTCGTGTGAGGCCTTGCCGGCTTCTAAAACGTCTGCAGTTGGTCCGGACATAGGACTCGTCGCTGTTGTCTTAGTTTGGCGCCAGGTGGCATCGCGTTCGAAAAGGGGGGTGTAAGGGATCCAAGCAGGCTATCTTTCGTCAGTAGCCGCGATCGAACTCCAAGAACGCACCGAATCCGTACTGTATATGGATACCTGCCTACCTGTTCGAACCATGAGAAGCACGTGGTTCGCCTGTCACAGCGGACGGAAGTTCTTTGCCCCAGCAGCGGCGATAGCGATGGTCAGCCCCACGCTATCGTTTCGCGCATTTATAATAACCAATTCTCTACACTGTATCCCCCTTTCTATATTTTATGAAGACTTAAGTTTTTTTAACTCTTGTATCTCATATTTTGCTATGGTAGTTTTTAAATATTATTGGGGTATGTAAAACTAAAAATACCATAAAAACATTTTACATATTTTTAACTTAATTTTATATCGTTTTTCCCTCTAAGAATTGAATCACTGCTATGGATTAGCCATGGAAGTCTCCTTTACGGGGCTCGGATCAACAAATGGTATAATTGTCTAAATTAATCCTTCTGTTGAAGACAACTTCAGTTTTGCTATGGGATGATTTTTTGAAGTGTGAATGTCTGATGTCAAAAAATAAAGCAGTTTTGCCAAAGAGATTTTTTTTTTTTTTAAAAAGGGTTTTACTCACAATTTTATATTTTAAAAGAATCAAATTAATATAGATATAAGTCCATTTGTGTGGAGAGAAATAGAATGATGTATTTGAAAGAATCGTCTGTTACACAGAATTAATATTTTGTCCTTAAATCATTAACGTTTTCAGAGGACAACTCCTTTTCAGTTATTTCGAATAATATGAATACTAAACTTGAGATAAAAATTTTGATATGCTGCTTTCATAGTCCTATTATTTGCATTAAAAGATCTTCTCTCGCTCTTTTTCTATTAATTCCAGCAGAACGAGTTTATGCGAACTGCTAAAGAAGTAAATAAAACTGAACAAGCGCATGTTTTCCATCATCAGTTAGAATTTTTTTTTAAAAAAAGTGCGCCTGCCCAAACTGCAAATAAATTTACGAATGCAAATCAAAAGCCATCGAGACTGAAAAGAATGGTTTGGCATGAGTCAGTTGCGAAGCATTTCAAGTGTTACGAACTGAATTGCAGAATGGGGGATAGAAAGCGGTTGGCTGCAGCTATTCGAAGCGCACAGTATGTTCTGATGTCGGATAGGGTTGCTATACTTTTTCCTTTTACTCTTGGCGAAATTGTTTCGACGCAAAACTCTGCTAACCTTTTTCGAAAGTTTGATTTATCGCTCTCACGCATCTCTTACCCAGTGTGTATTCCTACTTTACTTTCATTCTTTCCAGAATAAGTCTTATTTTGTCGTTGCGAATACTTTTTACAGTCTGTGCTTTCCAACGGCATTCATTATTTATTTATTTGACAATTCCAATTTCTAGGAGGTGATTTTTCTTCAGATTTCGGTTGTCTTTTCTCACAAATGAATCGCCATTGTGTAATGGGACAATTTCGTGTATCCTTTAAGTCAGGGGTGTCCAACTCAAATGACCTTTCGGGCCACTTCGGAAAAACATTATAATCTCGCGAGCCGCACATAAAAACATGTACCTTTATATCATCAGATTTGGAAACAAAAAAACATTTATTGGAGTGAAAATTTAAAACAGAATGAATTATTATTATTTTTTTCATGTATGCACAGACATAGATAATATAACAATATTTATATAATATAATAATAAAATGATCAAATAATGTTTAAAATATTACATTTGCCATTTTCTTGAAAATTACGGTGTTCCTTTTGAACTGATCTTTCGTTACTCATTGTTGAAATTTGATAGTGCTCATTCGCAAACGATTAAGCATACATTGCCTTTTATCTTAACCGTCCTGAATATATTTTTTTAAACTTTAAAAAACATCTCTGATTGCCTCTTGCTTTTTGGGCACTCCAAACAGAAAAGGAGGAGGAGAAACGAAAGTCGCACACACAGAGAATCATCTACCATCCATAGTAAAAGATATGCATAATGCAATTCGGAATTTATTAAAAAAAGTAATTTATTATAGAAAAATCAAACGTAACTGTTAGATAAAACATAAATCTCTATTTTAATCTAAAGGACGTTTCTATTATCAAAAAGGATTTATTTTAGAACAAGAACAGTTAACAGGCAAATACATTGCAGATTTATATATATATATATATAAATTTCCCCTTAAATAAATTTGAAAATGAAAAACTTTAAAAATCTGATGTTTAAAAATTTTTTAAAAAGAGTCGGCGGGCTGCAACTTACGTACTGGCGGGCCGCTCGTTGGACACCCCTGCTCTAAGTGCTCATATACTTGTAACAAAAGAAAGTGACTATATTTTGAACTTAATAACCTCTCATTTTTTTTTTTTTTTTTGTTTACGAGGAAAACTATTACGATGCAAAATTTTTATTGTTACTTAAAAATGTTAAAGGGTGGTGGGAATAGAGTCTCTTCTCCCTTCTGAGAATAATTGGAGTCATTAACAAAAATCAGAATATTTTATTATTGTTACATTAAATACTTCTGTTCTTGATGATATGGTATATGTTAACATAATTGAAAATACTTTAAATATAATCGATTGAGATAATGTAGAGAGAGAGAGAATTGTCATACATGATGGCGAAAAATTGGTTATGATGCATACAAATGTTAGATATTGATATATATATATATATATGTATGTATATGATTGTTTCGAATGTTTGAGAACTATTTATTCAGATAAATACAATGACTCTTTAAAAATTAATAACATTCGAGAGAACTTAAAAGTAGACAAAGCATCAAGTGCCATTTTGGAACGTTTTTTTTGGCAGAAAAAAGCAGTTGTTGAGCGAGCGGACTTAGTTTTGTTTGGGAACAATTTCCACGTGGTTTCTTCTTCAGTAGTGAGAGGTCAGAGCCGGAATTCGTATTTCAGCGCTAGATGACGCAACAGTTGTTGGCTC
>BMAV01024578.1:185629-234236 GCA_019973955.1 Trichonephila inaurata madagascariensis
TCCATATGAAAATGTAAAATGGTTTAAGTAATTTCACTCATATTTTACCAATTTCATAGTATGTTGATTTTCCAATTGTTCTAATTTATCAGAATTTAAATTTTCATTCAGTCTTCTTTCTACTTCAAACAAACAGTCGTCATCGATTTTAATATCAGGCATTTCTTTCGATTAAAACTCAACGTAATTTTTTCTATATCTGCCCACTTTACTTGAGACCAAGTCAAAAAAATACCATTGAAAACTGTTATTTCCTGTGATATTTGTTTCGGGGACCATTCTTCGATGTTTTGGAAACATGTTTGATTCATCTCTGAATACAGAGATTAACTAATCAGTTTTAAAATATTGAAAAGGAGGGCACTTTTCGAGGAAGAACAGAACCTTATAAAAGGAGAACTGTCCTCCCTAAAGGAGGACGGTTGGTCACCTTACTATTAGTTCGTATTAGTATCATACGATTCCAATTATGTTTTGCATTGTGGGAACTCCCCTCACGAATGAGTCATAATAAGCGCGGAAAATCATCCGTCTCAACCAATGAAAACGCATAAAACTAATGTTGGTGTGGTTTGATATCATCTTCTGTTCCTTGTTGCCTTTTAGTAAACATTATTCATGGTTTAGTGAAAACAAATATATGTATTTATTTCAGTATTCTTATAAACTTTTTTCATCTCTTTTGATTTTTGTTTACATTAGTACTTAATTTTTGTAAGTTTCGCTACTCTTTTGTTTGTCCTTGTGAATTATCTGCAGAGTGATAGTGCAAACAAGATAATTAACAGTCTCAATTCCAGATAGCATTCGATAACTTTTTTTTGCATTAACAAAAAAGAAACTGCTTTTACAATTCTTTTTGGCTTCAACTGAAGAGTCTTAACTTTTATTTGTAACTTTGCGAATTTAAAAAAGTTGAGCAAGAAAACTCTAGTTTGAATATTACTATTAATTACTGTTTCTTTTGTACGTTTTTGTTAATGAATACGTAAACGGTGGAGTTGATTTAATTTCTTAAAAATTAAACTGCAAGTGTTCATTTTACTTTTTGATCTTTTTTTTTTTAAATCTAAAAACAATTCTGTAAGGCTAAAAAAATTTTTTTTTTAAAGGAAAGCTTTAAAAAAAAAATCTACTTGTGTCGGAATTTGGGGTCTCGTATATTTTAATTTTTTTTTTTTTTTAAGTAACCAAATCTCTTGTGTGAAAATATCTTTTATTATCATTATTAGTATTGTGACTTTGAGTTTCACCGGACCGTGAAGAGAATCAAATTGATAGTTCGAGAAATAATGCGTTCGGTATATATTGAGTTATTTATAAAAAAGGAATTCAAGTTGTTAATTCTTTTGAGGCTCGGCGTAGTAATGAATCCAGTTTGGGTGAGATCTTGATTGTCGTATGAAAATGTTTTTTAATGGCTTTGTTGTATTATTTTATTATATAAAAATAAAATTAAAAAAAAAAATCGGTGAAATTGTAGGTGTGGAAGTAATTTTTTTTCCTGGGAAAGTAAAAACATATTGCAAAGGGGAAAAAATTGAGGAGAACATTTAAGTGTTTTTCTTAGCAATAATGTATATCAAGTTTTGGAAAATAATGGCTTAAGAACAAAAATATTGTTCATTCGAAACGCCCTTTGAAGGAAAAGTTTAAATAATACATTTTAAAATAATTATATATGGCACGCACAACATTGCATATTAGTATGCTCCTGCAGTAGTGCACAAAGGAATTTTTGAAGGGGGAGGGGATTCCAGGGCCACTATTCTCGTATCATGCTCCAATACGCCGCCCAACATATTCTTTTGATTTTGTCGATTTTCGGGCACAAAGAACAGTAAAAAGTTCATTATTGAATGAATAATTAGCATTAATTAATAAAATTAATTATTAATAACCAATACTTAATTAAATTTTACGTTCTATATACATAGGATTATAATCAATCGGGAAAAAAAATCAAGGGCTTCGGGGGGGGGGACCGGATCTGAGGACTTCCCCCCTGTGTGTGCGCCACTGTGCTCCTATGTATTCTTTTTTCCCTTTTTCTTTTCAAGGAAAAGATAAAAGTTTAACATAAATCTAATGGATCTATAAAATGTATAATAAACTTTAAATTATCATCACAATTCATCTAAATCAAGGGTTCCCAAACTTTTTTAACCCGTGGACTCCTTTTTATAGTCAAAACTTGCCCACGGACCCCAAGTTAAAAAGCTACTACATAAATACATAGTATAAAAATTGCAAATTAAAAAAAACCATTTTGTTGAAGAATTATTTATTGAAATTATAAATTTTGTTTAAAATAAAATTAATGACTTCTGGATGAACTTGATGAGATGTTATGAGTGAATTTATGTCCGGCTCAATGTTAGTGCATCCGCAAATCCCCACGAACTCTTAATTTCTAGTCGCTTTCTTTTTGTGTGTGTGTGATGAGGTTTGGCAGTGAATCCACGTTCTAAATAGAAAGACGGTAAAGAGTAGTCAACAACTTCTGTGTACAATAACCCATAATACTAGATATAAAATTGGGATCTTTTTTTGTAAACAGAATTTGTGGTTTCCTTATTCAAACGTTTGTTTAAGTCTCTCATTTGTAGATATTTCAATAAGATGTTCCTGTATCAGTATGGATTCATCTGTATTTGGGATCCGAGTTTGTCCATGCGCAAAAGAGTTCGAGAGTGAATTGTTATATAAATTTCCATAAAAATAAAAATAGATCAAAACTTTTTTATTTTATGTTAAACCTTGCGCCTGACGTTGTTCAGGGACCCCCAAATTAATTTTAATTTTCCACGTACACGTTTAATTTTCCCCCCGAACAATACTGGGGACCCCTGGGGGTCCGTAGGGATCCATCCTATTCTATGGTATGATTATCTTTAAAAAGAGAGAGTACACGCTATCTACGAGATTAAAAGCTAATTATTTATCTGACTGCCATTAAAACTAAATCGTATTAGCTGTAAATGCTTGAAGTGGCGATTGAACGTATTTACAATGTTATATTTATTCTCTTTTATCATTTTATAACAACCCCTTTAACTTAAATGAAATGACTCGTCGTAATAATGAAGGCTCATACTCGCTAAAACTGTCACATTAAAATTGCAGAAATCTCTGTATTTTACAATAAATTAAGGTAAGTTTATATTGCGATACGTAAATAGAAGCTATATATTTATCCACAAGAATATAGTTTTGAAATAAATTGTGCATTAAAGGTTGAATTATCATTTATAGATCATTTATTCTTTCAGTGGTTTCAACTTACATTTGATTGCAAGAAATAATACGTCATAAAATTTCCTTGCGTCTTATTTTTTTTAATAACTTGCGATCGCTTGTATATTCAACTTAAGGCTGTTTTCGCCGTATGCACAAGAGGGTGAACTTAACGCGGAGCACCTTTTCAGACAGAAAAAATGCCTCTAGTTTTATAAAAATTTGGGACATTGTAACTCATGGATTTGTTTAAAATGTAGTGTTTTTAAAATTTGAAAATATTTCATAAAAAATTCGTTTTTCTTTTTAACATGTAAAGGGGGTAGCTCATTTAGCATTAGGGTATAGGAGAAAAAATGCGAAACACATTTTATAAAAGAAAAAATGTTTCAATTCGGATAAAAATGAGTAGTATGATAAAATATGTGATTCTCTACCGGATAGTGAGGCCGGAATATAATATTAATGTTTGAGTACTTTTATATCTGAAAAAATAGTCCGAAATTGGGTCCCATTCTTTAACATTAGCCGAAAGCAGTCTTGAAATGGTTTAAAAAAACTTTTTAATTTATAACGTTTTATAGATGGATTAACAGTTGTAAAATGCTTTAGTTAATCTGTTGGAAGTCCAAATTTTTTTTTTTTAAAAAAAAATGAGGTAGTAGGGGAGGTGAAAAGTGTTTATAGAATTTTATCTTGTTCCAAACTTATCTTAAATTTTTAGAACTTTGATAAATCTCATATTTTATTAAAATGTTCTCCTTGCGCTTTTAGCTTTTGTTACTTTACCTTCAGTTTAATTGTACTATACAAATCTCAAAAATTCTGATCATTTAAACAATCAGTAAAGAAAAAAAGTAATTTAACTGTATAAATATAATTCCGGTTTATAAGAAGCCACTTCCTCGGTTTTATGTTTGAAATTTTTTCTACACTCCCGCTTGATTTCTCCTGTATCCTGTATTCCAAGAATAAATCTCTCTCCTTCCTATGTCAACACTTCTTCACCTTTGTGTTATGGAGTCGACGATGCGGTTTTTTTCGGTTGGTGGGTTTATGTTGGCAAATATTTTCTTCCGACATTTGAAAATTCATTTTTAGCTTTAAACTTGCTTATGATTACTCGCTTTTGGGAGTTTTCATTTTTCTGATGCACAAGGTAACAAGTAATGCATTTGCATGCCAGTAATATTAACATAGAGAGATAAAGTTCAAATGAATATTAGCAAAAAGAGAACTTTTGTCTTATAGATTATATACTTACTGTTCTTTGATTCTCCTTTGTTTACAAAAACAATTGTAAATGTTGTAGTTTTTATTTAAATTTGTGAATCACCCCTCCCTTTATGATGAATCCTCCGATTTAGTAGTGAGACAATTTTATAATCGCCCTATCCGAAACCCACGGACACTGTAACTTTTGACGTAACGTCCCGCTCTCGTTGCGTCTTGTAGAGAAAAGACCTCTATTCATTTACCTGTTTCGCACTATTTGGCGCTAACTTGCCGCTGTTGATCCAGTTAGTCGCCGAACTTGTTCTGTTGCAATGCGAGTGAGAACTTTTCGGCGCGCTTGTTTGGCCTATATATTATATGATACATATAACAACTATATTTCATGGATTATGTCTATTTTTTGCCGCTCGGCTTCAGCTTTTCGCTCAGATGAGAATTAAAATCAACAGATGTAAACAAATTTGTCTTAAATATTTTCTTTACCAAATAAATAAGTTTTATCGAATTGTTTATTAAGTCCCTCTCCTCTAATTTATTTCACACAACCCTAAATCCCCCCCTCCCCAAATCTAGTACTAAAAGATATTCTCGAGAACAGCAGAAAGTATTTTCACTGTTTAACAACAAAGTACAGATTCTATTTTGACGTTAATTTTTAGTATACTTATGAAGGGAGAGAGAAAAAAAAGTTCACTTTTATTTACAAATGTCACTGTTTTCAAAATATTTTTTTTTTTTTTTTTGAAATGCTGGTTTTCTTAAAGTACCTATTTATTTTCATTAAAATGTCAAGTTTATTTATTTAGATTACTGTTAGCATCGTATTTTTTGGAATCTAACCACAATTTTTTTAAAAAATTGTTTTTTGAGCTTACATTAGTTTCGAAATATTTTTTCCCCCTGTTTTACCGCGTTTAGTTGACTTTTGCTTGTAAAGATGAATTTTTTTTTAATCGGCTTTCTGGCCGTGGTAGCCTAGTGATCAAGGTCACGGATTAGTGACTCTCGTGTCTTGAGTTCGAGCCTAGTACCGCTGAAGACCCGCCGTGCAGAAGGAGCCGATGCACGCTAAATATGTTGAAGCTCAAACGCCCTCCCGTTGGTGTGGTAGTTAGGTGAGGGGGTGCCAGCTTAGGTATCGACCTAGTCACTTGACCATGGTTCAGAATTACGAGGTCCGTCGCTAATAGCCCTCGTGCAGCTTTACAATGCGACGTAAATATCACTAACTCGGTCGCGGTAGCTAACTGGTCATGGTCGTGAAAGGCCGGCGTTGTTTAGTCGTGAGCTTGAGTCCTGGTGCCACTCTGTGTGCAGAAGGACTGAAGCACGTAAAATCTGTCGTGGTTTAAAATCCACACGTTGGTGTGGTGTAGAAGTTTTAAGAGTGGGGGCCAGCTCGCGAGTGTCGTCCACAACATTTGAGGAGCCTCAAAATTACTAGGTCCGTTGTCAATAGCCTTCGTGCAACTCGTTCAAGTGGTAATGTAATGTTAGTAAAAAATCAAATCAAATAATTGATTTTTTCACACATTTCTCCTTACTTGTTACAAGTTCTGAAATTTTGTACTGTTGTATTTTGGATGAAAACAAATTTTTTTTAAATATCTTCCGTAGTTAATTATATTGGTTGATAAATTAATTTTAATCAAATTATGATTTCATATACAGCGTCATCTGATATGAATTGTAGTATAGTCAAAAGAGCAAGAACAATGCACTTGTTTATTAGCGCTTTTTGCTTTGCTAGAATTAGTAATTTCATTGCTAGACAATTTCTTTTCCTTTTTTTTTTTAAAAAAAAAATTATTTTTATTTTATTTAAATCGGACGATGAACGAATGTTTTACTCGTTACGGAATTTGTTTTGTCTACTATTTTCGATGAATTGAAAATATTTAGTTGACCGGTATAATTGCATACACTTTGTTTCATGTTTTTCGTCCTTTTTAAATAATAATTTTAGAGGAGAAAAAAAAAATTAAATGGACGTTCTCTCGGGAAATATTTTTAGCGATAACTGTTTTCCCTCTTAAACGGATAAAACGCGCTCAGTATCGAAGCAATTAAAATAAATCATTCCGTGAAAATTATAAGTGCGAGAAACTGAGGACGGTTAATGGCCAAATGCCCCCCCCCCCTCGTGTTGCTTTGAGGGTGAAAAAACTATTTTATTAATATTGTTTATTATTAAAATTATACATTGAAATACTAATGTTATAAATTACTTAAAGGCTGTTTTCGGCATAAGTACGAGAGTATGAACTAAACGCGAAACATATTTTCAGACAGAAAAATACCTCAAGTTTCATGGAAATTTGGAACATTATAACCAATACATCTGTGTTAACAATATAATGTTTTTAAAAATTTAATGAATACTTTTTTTCTTTTCTTTTGAATACGTGCAGGGATAGCACATTTAACATTACGGTATAGGAGAAGAAACGCATTTCTTATCAGAAAAAATGGATAACTCGGTTACAAATGAGATGTATGATAAAAAATGCTACTCTTTAAAAGATAGTGAAGCCAGAATATCATATTAATTTTTCATTTCTTTTATATCTGAAAAAATGTTCCAAATTCGGGTCCTATTCTTTAACATTAACCGAAGACAGCCTTAAAGCAAAATAAACATAGTAATCTGCTTTTCTACAACGGAAAAAATCGGCACTTTTAGTATGGCTCAAAATTTCGAGGTCTGTTGCCAATAGCTCTTGCGTAGCTCCGCAATGAAACGTTAATAAACAATAGATTGATCAATTCATTAGAGCCAGCGCTGGCATTTGTAGATATATTTAAAAATATCTAAAATAACTCCTGCTAAATTCTTTCTGATCTAGTGGAACCACAATCGGTGAGTTATAGAATTGTTAATATCTTATCGATGTTTGTATCCCATTTTGTGTGGTGAGTATTTCTTTCTCTTGTAGTTTAAGGGTTGAAAACACGTTTTTTTTTTAAATTATTGCAATAAAAGTAGATTTTTTTTTTCTAAATAAAACTTAGGTGGTCAAAACAAATTGTTAAGTGAGGTACTGGTAAAAAATACCCTCTTTTAAAGAAAGCGGAATTTTAACCGAATTCATAACATGACTTTTTTTTTTAGTATGCTTAGGTTTTTTTTTTTTTTTTTTTTTGTAAAATTCATTGCGACTTAGTTTTCTTAAAATATTGTTTTTCTGCTATTCACTGTTTTCCGATTTTTCTTTCTTTCTTTTTTAACACCGAATTTGGGAATTTTGAAAGGAAATCATACTTTTTAAATTAATAAAAAAATAAACAAACCAGTTATTAAGTTTTATCATTATCTTCTTGAATACGTGTGATATACCGCGTCATGTACTCGGTTTTTAAATCAATTTTACTATCGCGAGATACATACGGAAATGAAATAAGTGAAATGTCCCACGGGAATAAATTCAAATGCGAAAAAAATCTTGTATTAATATTAAATTCAATGTTCTACATTCGGTCTCGAGAATCTATCAACGAAATGTGTAGAATAATAACACTTTCTCAGTTGGTTGTATGAATATGTGTATTTTTCCATTTCATTTTTTTTTTGTGTCCTTCTAGTTGATATATCGTCACCTTGATTTTGAATTGTAAGAGAAAGCCACTTTTCAAATTGCCAGCACTTTTAATTGTTAGGATGAGAGCCAGATAAATTTGTTTTGTGTGCCTGTGGGTTGAATTACTCTGATATGATCTGCATACTAAAATGTGAAATGGATTTCTTCTAGAATCTTAGATAATATACTAGTGAAACCACTTTTTTAAATACTCGGGACAACTTGTGTTCAAAGTGTCGTTAAAGCTATTTAAGATAAAGATGAAAATTCTCTCTCTTATATTTTTTTTTTCATTTTGAAAAATGGTTCAAGAATCTAAAACTTTGACATCGCTTCTGACCTAAAGGTAGCAGCATATTTTAACGTACTACTCATTTCTGTTTTAATAAATAAATTTTTCTAATAAAATATCCTCCGTGCCTTGAATTCGATATTGTAATTTTCAACTGGTGCTCTTAAACCTATTAAAAATATATAAATTTTAAAGTCCCCCTGTATGTACGGTAAATGAGTATGTAACCATAACCAGTCGAATTTATTTTAATATAAGGAATTTTGTTTCGGTGGAAGAGTGAGCTTGTTTAACCCGTTTTATAAGTCTAGAATGCACCATATGTGTTTGATTGTATATTAACGGCGTGCTTGGAAGTTACCTGAAACCTTAATTTTTAATCAAGGTCACGTGACAACAAGGATGGTCCCTGAGCTGGCACTCTTATTTTAACTTGTTATATGAATGACTTTAAACCTTGCAGATTTAACGCGCATCACATCTGCTACCTGCTTTTGTGATATCAGTATTGATTCAAACTCACGATTCTATTGTAACAACTCCTGCCATGAGCCCGCGATTGTGACCATTCGACTAATGTGTCTGCCAGTGGCGTAACGTACACCCTCGCAACCTTCTCATCACGGGGGGAGGGGGGCTGGATTCTAGAGGACCCAAAACCTGACTGACGCCTGGTACGTATTTGAGTACTTGGCTTTGCAGGGGCTCCTAATATTCTCCGTTACGCCTCTAGTGGCTGCTCATGTCTATTTGAACTTTTCCTTTTTTTTTTAAAGGAGATTTTGTAAACGATGATTATGATCAGGAAGAACTGTCAGTAGAAAAGTCCCCCCTTAATCATAATATTGAATGAATCCATGTGTAGGAGGGAATGCGTGTTGCAACATTTTTATAACTGACATCAGCATATTCCGCCCACTTGTAATATTTTCAAGATTTTATAACGCCTACTAAAGAATTTTCTAGTTTTCAAATGTATATAAATGTTTGAGATCTGCTACTTGAAATGTTTTTATTTTGTAGTTTTCTCTCCTAAATCGTTTCTTTGATTTATAAAAAGAAGAAATCTATTGATAATGAGTTCGTTGAAAATTCTTTCTGCTCCAGTTGGGAAGAATCAACCGCAATCTTGTATACTGAGAATTGATAAATTGGGTTTGATAACACAATTTATATGGCATTTTTTTAGGAAGATTTGTAAGATTTCAAACTTTAGAGCTGTTTTTGTATCCTACAAAAAGTAACATGTATTAATTTAGGAACTTTTTTTTTTGTTCTCTATGAAGTGCGGACTTTATAAAAAAAATCAAACTTATATATATCAATCAGTTGACTTCCAGCATGTTTTATAACCCACTATAATTATATAATGGAATAAAAATAAACTATATATATGATTTTTCCTGAACGTATTTCTCTTTTTGGTTGCAGTATACACCAACTAGAAAATTTCAGGGGGTGGATCTTCAACTGCAATTGATGATTCTATCAAAATTATAACTTTTTGTGTTAAAATTATTTTTTTAGCACAAATGTAACATTCATAACTGTAGCGGTAGAACTGCGCAGAGAAGTGAAGAAAATCTCTACAGAATCTTGCAGTGCCTTACACTGATTATTTTACACCTCACGGATGGGGAAACCATTCGGCGGCAAACGAAATGAAGTTGTATGATTGCTTTTTCGCTGCCACAGGGATTTTGAAGTGGCAGCGCGCGCGATGGCTAAGTTACAGTTCATTTTGCATTTGGCCATAAAGAAATTTTGCTACGGCAACGGTGGCGCTATCGATTTTCCATAATACTACCGCCGTTGTTGTATCTTCGTTCAAACTCTGTTTCTGAAAGTGTTTTGTTAATTGCTTTTATCGTTTTAACTTTTTTTCGGATACTTTTTCCTACCTTTCTTTTTTTTAACTTCCTTTACTTTCTTTTTCGCTAAACTTTCACGATCGTGTTATTTTCTTTAGAAGAATTTTTAACTTTCGTACGTGGGATGCGCAGTAAAAAAAAGTCGGTTTGACGGTGTTCTTTTTCACTTTTCGTTTATGATTGTGGTCACATTTTTAAAAATGCTGTTTCTTGACTGGTGTTCTTTCCCTCAGCTGTGTAAACTGCTTATCCAGCTGGGTTTAAATATATATAATTTATTACTCGGCTTGTGTGTGTGTGTGTGTCTATCCTCTAGGATTCTACGGTGTAGTTAATTAATATCGCATATTTGTTTATGCCATCATTTAATTGAACCTTCGAGTTGTAAATTGATCATCCACGTTGTTTCATGAATGAATTTTAGATTCACATATATTATGGCCTAACGTTTTTAGGGTTCTCTTGAATATTCTTGTCTCTGTGCTTTCCTCTAATTAAACCCTTAAACGTGTTACGTTAAATTCATTTGTATGTTTATTACATTTAACAAAGAGGAAAATAAAGTACTTAAAAAGTTTTACATGCAAAATTACATTTTTTTAACTATAAAAACTCCTCTCAAATCAAAGTAGTTCAGTTGTGTATTTCACTGGATAAATGCAATATAAGTGATTTTCACATCTTGCGAACTTTTGCTTGCCGTGTAGGGCAGCGATGCACGTTAAATCTGTCGAGAGCTGAAACGTCCTCCCGTTGGTGTGGTGTGGTAGGAGAGGGGGGTGCCAGCTCAGGTGTCGTCCACGTCACTTGACCATGGTTCAAAATTACGTGGTCCGTCGCCAAAAGCCCTCGTGTAGCTAAACAGTGCGACGTTAATAATCAATCAATCAATCCGCCATCTGCGCTTGAGGATGCATATTTTGTTCCTTTAAATTAAAATTTTATTTAAAAAAAAATAGTTTTAGGTAATTTATAAAAATATTTCGAAGTTCTTTGCATTGCTGAATTCATCTATACAACTTTTATATTTGTTTATACGTAATATATTTGTATGGTTAAAATAAAAATCTAAACTGGTATTAATTTTCTCAAACGAAATTTTTAGACTTGTTTATCTGCGTAATACATATTTTTGCAAGATTAAAAATTGAAGCAGGCCTTTATATATACATTGAATCACTATTTCATTTTAGAGAATTGTTTCATTTCACTTATAATGCTGTACTTTTATAATTGTATGTCTTGATAAAAAGTATTGTTATACTGTGTGTTTATGAAAAAAAATGTTGAAACCGGAGTGATGTGCCGCTCAGATTCTTAATTGGAGCATTTGTAAACAATCATTTGAGTGAACTCAGTTGTAATAAACTCGGGATTACCCAATTTAATTGGAAAGCATACTACTATGATATAAAAGAGATCGTGTTTTGATGCCTAGAACCTCATTCATCTGATTTTTTTTCCCATTCGCTTAATATCATGATAAAATATCATTGTCAGCTGGACGATTTTTTGTTCGTGCTTAATGTACGTTAAATGCTCAACTTTTTTTTTTCAGCGATTATTATCTTTAATACTTTTTGGCATCTTTTTCTCGAATGTACTCTTATACTTGAAAATGCAGCCACCACCAGTTAAAAGAATTACATTTTCTTGAGAAGCGTTGATGTGAAAATTTTCAGTTTGTAGAATAACATGAATCACAAAATAACTTATTTATCTTTAAAATTTACAGTGGTACTCGTTTTTTTTTAAATGAAGCTAGAGTGGGGTGGGGTAGAATCGGTCATTTTTCTTAAAATGAAATAAGTTTTGTCTTCAATTCAAGGCCTCTGTAGAATAAAATCCAGATCATCTCGTAAGCTGTGAAAATATTCATGGGAAAAGTTGGAATAGGGCCAGATTTTGCTGCTCAAAAGTATTTCTACGATAAACAACAGAGTCTTGATAAACTGCTACCTACCTGCCTGTTGTCAAAGAGGAGAGTGATTTTTTCATATGCTTTTGTTTCGCCCGAACAGTATTGTGGTTAAAGTCGTGAGCTAAAGAACAAGTAGGTTGGTTCATGGGTTCTAATCCAAGATCGGGAACAAATGCTTTTTTGCGTTAACTCTGTGCAAATACCCTTTTATATCCTATGATTCCTTCACTCTAATTTTTGTTATTATTATATCCCGTAAGTCATGTACACACAATAGTCTCTTTCATTTCAACTCTAAAAGACTCTTTTGCCTAATTTTTAAGCTACGATTGAAGCTTTATTATTGTGTCTTTTATATTTGGAGACACATTAAAACCTGTCTCTTATTTTTTATACAAAAAGTTTGTGTTTACATTCTAGTGTTATGTTTGTTTGTTTTTAAATTTTGAATGTGGAAAAATTAATTTTTATAAATTTTAGAATTAACTGATTTGTGTGAAACATATACGTGCATTCTTCTGTATATGCAACCCATTTCACAGGTACATAAAATTGAAGAAATATAAATTTGTGTGTGCTTAACTTCACATTAGAATTAATTTTTGAAAACCAAACTTATTACTCAATGTGACACTTTGAAGTCAATGTCTTTTGGAGGATAATGTAACTTTTCAAAATTTGTTTGATCGTTGAATGTTAACAAATTCATTGATAATTAATAGTTAAATAATATAATAGTTAAATCACTAATACACCGAACCAAATTGACGCTTATCGCTTTCGGCGTACAAAACTTAAACGCTCTCCTTCCATAAATTCAACAACTATTATACATAAGTAGTGCGAGGACCCAGCGACATCTGTCAAGAGTTAGACAAAACAGCCTGGAGGGTTTTCATTTTGTTTATTTGTGGAGTAGGCGCGCGATGTTTGAATTGGAGAGGAAGTTTGAGCAGGCCAGAAAGGTAGTGAGTTCTGCCCTACGTCATCTCAATCAGCTGCTCTCACGATGACCTGTGACGTCATCCATCCGCTTCGTTTACCAACAGATCCATCCCAGTGACGTTGGCTATGATTGAAACGAAAAAAGATAGCGATTCCCCCTCCCCTCACCCTTTCATGGAGTATGAAACAAACGCGGGGAATGCCCTTCGCTTGTTCTTCAATGGAGTGAAATTTCGGTATATCGGAGTGATCCAGTTAACCATCATTTTCGTTCAATATTGTCCATTGTTATTTACTTTTCAAATATTAAACATTGTTGGCTGTATGAAATTGCGCTCTTAATTTTATTGAATGAAAATACATTTTCATGCAGTAAAATTAATACTATTAAAATATTAAGTAAAATTAAGCATATTTATTGTTCCTGTATAAAATATCCATAATTTTAATTGAAATAATAACTAATATGGATAAGGCCACAATTACTAATAACATTTTTTTTATTAATATTATCACTTGTAAACACTAGGAAGAAGAAAATTGCTCTTGAATCATTGCTGTCCGTTCATTTTTTCGATCTAGCTTTGTAAGAAATAACAGTAAAAATAAATAAAACTTCGTAATAAAATTAATTAGCCATCAAAAAACTTAGAAGTAAATACCTTTATCTTGTTTCGTTTGTATTAAAAATAATTTAAATAGTTCTTGAGTAGATAACTCTTGTTCAAATTTTGTATTATGAGTTGATAATTTTAATAAAATACATTTGTTGAATTAAAAATCAAGAAATTTGTTTGAATTCAAAATTGGCTTATGTTTGCTTGACTGAAATAATTGTTTTAAAATCTAAGCACTTATAATTAAAACTCTAAAGCACATTTCATTATTAAATATAATGATAGCATTACTTCACGAGTGTTTATTTAACTCTTATGGTATTCACAATACAGAAAAATTAAAGTTGAATTTAAAAAATATATCATTTAAACAGCTGCTTAGTTTAAAAAAAAAAATCCGTAGTACTGAAGCTACATAAATATTTCTTATTAGTGTAGTTGCATTTCAGTGTAACCATATCTTTGCTTGCAATGAATGTAGATGTGACTTAGGTAAATCTAATGTAACATTTTTCCCTTCAGATATCTTGGCAATTATGAAAAAATTCATTTCATGGGAGAGGATCCTGATCATGAAAAAAGTCAATCATCAGAATCTCATAATCGAAAGTTACAGCTCACTCTCTTTCATCATGTACCAATGGCTTATAATTCTGCACAACATGAAATTACAGGTAATACTTGTATTTAGTGGTATTTGAGAATTTTGCAAAAAAAATGTATTCTGTATTTTAATACTTAATAGAGAGGCTTTTTTTTTATATGATTGAACGATGTATGTCTCTATAACTTTGCATAAAAAAAACTTTGTGGGGAAAAAATATACTCCCCCACCCCCAAAAAGGTAAATATGCATTTGAAAGTGTACTTGTCTGACTTGGGAGACAAATGTAAAAGGATACAACTACCAACAGCATGCTTTTAAGATAACATGCACTACAAAGAGAAGGTTATTTTTTGGAGAATAACATAAAATAAGAGAGACAATACTTATTAAATTGATGCTAATGGACCACGATTGGATGTTAGTGACAAATATTTTTTGCTTTTAATGATTCTATGTAATTTAAAATTATTAAAAGTAAGCAAAAAGTTATTGTGCAAATTTAAGATATTTTTAGCCATCCCACAATAATGTTAATTGCACCCTACAGCATGTGCATTAAAGTATTGAAATTTACATGGTGGTACATGTGTTAACACCCACACACACACAGGTGCTGGTATTTAGATTGTGCAACACTTTTAAAGTGAGTAGTTAATGTTTGTTGATCAGAAGTGTTCTGTCTTTAGTTGTTTGTCTTCACAACTAACAACAGTTTAAAGTTTTTCTCTTTAAAAAATAGTTTAAGACTGTAATAATTCTTACCTTTATTTAAAAGAAGCTGTATATGTTTATTAATGTTTTTGTATATATGAAGTGTGTTCAAATGAAAGTGATTCAAAGTGTCACTTGCGAACAGTTTTCAATGTATTTTCGTGAAACAAACGTGATAGTAAAGGTGTATGTACCATGCATGCACAAGCAAATTAGTGATCACTGCTTTCATAAAGACATGACATTCATTTAAAAATGGCCTGTGTGGATACACTGTGTGCAAAATGAATCAACAAACTAATAAAATTGTTAACATTGGAAAGGTGTAAACCAGAATCGACCTGCGTTTACTGCATTTGGTGACTACTTTCTGTAGTGCATAGTGGCAGGGAATGAAACCTGGTGTCACCACTTCCAACTGGGAGGGAAAGTCCATAAGCATGCAATGGAAAACATCCCCACTCACCCAGGCCCCCAAAAATTCAAAGCTTAGAAATCAGTCTCTGCATTTTCTGACATGCAGAGTCACCTATTACTTAAGTTTAAGAAGCCGCATGTCTCCATCAATGCTCAATGGTACTCCCAACCACTTGGTACTATGCATAAGGCTATCAAAAACAAATGTCGTCAGGTGTCATTCTTGACGACAATGCAAGGCCGCATGTCACCAAGGTGTGTGTCAAGGCACTGGCTCGTAAAAAGTGAAAAGTCCTTGAAAATCCATCTTGCTGTCCAGATCTGTTATCCTGTGACTATCACATCTTTGGATCACTGAAGAAAAGTCTAATGGGTTAATGATTTCACTCCAAAAATGACGTAAAGGATGCAGTTCTGAACTATTTCCTTGGGCAATCGACATCGCTCTCCGCGGACGGAACTCATAACCTTCCTAAACAATGGGGTGCTTGCCTAAACGCAGTGGTTGATTTCTTTTTCGAAACATTGTATGCATTTCACTCATTAAATATTGTTTCTATGTATCTGTCTCATTTCTGTCCCTACACATCTCATGGATACCCACCTCAAGCCACTTTCATTTGAACACCCCTTATATATATAATCAAAATGTGTTAAACTATTCAAGTTTTGTTTCGTTTTTGTGCCTTCACTCTTATTGTGTGAATTCATTAATAGAATTTTTCCTTCTTTTAGATGCTGCTCGTGCAACTTCAGGCTTGAGCCAAGCTTTAGTATCTTCTACTGATTATGACAAGTTGTGCATGTCCCTGTTATGTGGTCTTCCAAATGAACAGGAACTAGCTCTAAATGTTTGTACTATTTTATCAAATGAGGGAAATTACATGCTTCATTTAGAGCAAGCTCCAAAGCTAGTTAATCTTTTAATTGCTCAGGCTGGAGTCTGGCCATTAGGTATTAAAACTTATATTATTTTAAAATTTACATTAATCGTAAGTGAAGTAGATATTTACACAGATACAAGTCAAGTCATATTGATACTAATCCCTGATAAATTCGCAAAGTATCTTTTCTTATACCTCTATATATTCTTTCTGTAGTATCTTCAGTATCTCTAGTATCCTTTTTCTTTCCTCTCTCTTTTAAAACAACATGCAATTAATTCTTCAGTATAAAATTGGGTCTAAAAAAGTTGAAAATGAAGAGAAGTATGTGATTTTTTAAAAACATGTTTATAAATTTTCCAATATAAACTCATGATTAGAAAGGCATATTTTATTAATGAAATAAATAAACAAGCCAATTCTTCTATGTTTTAAACATTTTTTTTTGTTATAGCAAAAAGGGAAAATGATTCTTTTTAAATTTTCCTTATTTATATTTGAAGTTATTTATAATGATCATGACATTTTGTAGAGTAAAAGTGTAAATGTATATGTATTGCAGTGAATTGAAAACAATAGGAAAATTAAATTTCTATGAAATTTGTCTTGTAAAATTTTCTAAGAAGTCTATTTTATTACTATATGCATTGCTGTGTTGTATTTATTTTAGTTGCTATAATATTTGATGAATTATTCAGTTGGTTTTATTTTTTTTGTTATTTTCTGTTTAAGTACTCAAGATTAATTGGCTTTTTTAACTGGGTTTTCTAAATATGCCAACTGTATATTTAAAAAACCTTCTAATTTTTTATGTAATATTTTTTAGTTTTAACCCAAAGAATTGTGGGCTATTTATTGTATATATATAATATACATTCACATTGAAAGTATAAAATGCTTTCTTCTATTCCAACTACTAAACTGTTACATAATTGGAAACCAAAAAATTTTGTATTATTTTTCAAACAAGCTAGACTAGTAACAAAATTGCAAGCTGGTGACAAAATTTAAAAAAAGAATAATCTTGATATTTGAATCTTTTTTATAGGAATTAACATTAGTTGTGTCTACTAATGTATGCACGACAAAATTATAGGCAAAGTGTTTTTATTATTTTCATTTTTAATTATTGCATTTATTGTTTATGTGTACTTTGCATATTGTAGTCAATTAATTTTTTAACACTTAATTTTTGTACTTTTTTTATATTTGTGGTAATATTTTTTTGACAAGTTTATATATAACCTTTGTGGGTTTGATTATTTTTTTCAGGTGACACATCTTTGAAGATGCATTATTTGGAAAGTTGGAAAGGGCTTAAAGGTCGTAATATGCACCGGTTTTGGCGAAGCTGTTTAGATCTGCGAAATACTCAACTTGTACAGTTATTAGGTTTAGACATAGGTATGTCTACAAATTTAAACATTACGTAATAAGATATTCTTTACAAATTAAGAAGTAAATATTCTCTGATGAAAATAAAATCAATTTGAAATTGTCTTGCCTGGTATTAATTTTTCTCCCTATATAAGTAATCTGTGTAACATGTATTTTTTCAGTGAAATTGTTACATTTGCTCAGTTTTCCATGTAATTTGTTCTTCTGTCATTTTCTTTAAATAATTCCTTAAGAACACTTATAAGTACCAAAAGCAGATTTTTGAATGTTGAAGCTTTAAACTATTAAATATATTTATTCTTATTGAGAAAATTACATTTTGGTAGAGTTATGTTTTGTATGTATGTGATGGTCCCCCAAAGTCAAATTAGCCGACTTTGAAGGTTCTGTTCTTGTAAGGTATAGATTTTAATCAGACATGTGAATGTTGGAGTAGTGTGGGCATCTTACAATACATCAAATAGAATAACAAACACAAATAATCTATTAACCATTTTTTAATTTACTAAAAGTATGAGGTAAAGGTAAACTTTAGTATACAATTCTAAATAATCAAAAGAGACGAAGCTGTAATTCACCAAATGAGATGATGGCCCTCTGCTACTTTTCTCCTAATTAATTGGTAATGATTCGTAGTAGGCACATACAAATTGGAAACTACATCAACTAAAACCTAGTCACATTGCCCTCTCTGCCTAGAAATATAATGTCTAAACAAAAAATTGCTTTCTATCTGACAATATAAATGCTGTATCACTAATAGTGTAATTGTGATCTATATGTAACTGCATTTCATTTCTTTTATATACAACTACTCATCTGCTTATCATGTTTCCTTGTAAGCAGGTAGCAGTTTAGAACATTCAAATAAACTTTTTAGAAAAGAACTTTAATTAATTATATATATTTAGAGAGAGAGAGTTCTAAGAAAATCTCACATGATAGCCTGTGAAAAAAGCTTATTGTTGCTTTTCAAGTAACTTCTGGTAAAATAAATGAAGTATCTGAATAGAAATAACCATTAATTCACATTGAAACAAAAATGTGTAATTTCCTTATTTTATGCTACTTAGAAAAATTATGAATTAGTGAAGCTCAGTAATATAGCATCACAATGTTAATACAGTAACTAATGTTAATGATGATTTAAAGCCAAAAATTTTTTTTAAAAAAAGTCTTATTTGGGTGGTCTTATCCTTCACAGTTCATTCATGATAATTAACTAGCCTTAGAGCATATTTCAAACAAAATAGGAAATTTATGTAATCTTTAGTAACCTTTTCTTGCCTAACTACAGTACATTGTTACATTTGCCTCTAAAGACTAATGTAACTGCGCATTCCAGTTATTAAAATGCTGTCTTTATTTCGCTGTGTAGTCAAATGTAAAAGTTACTTATGTTTTCTCCATTACCATCAGTTACATCTTAACAAATTCAAATTTATGTTGGTATGTGTATAAATATAGGCATGGGGGAAAAAACCAATCAAGCACATGTTATCTATTAAATGTCATAGTGATGAATGACAAAGACAACCAAATTCCTTTAACTGAGATACATTTTGTTCTGGCTAAGAAAATATGGGTTGAGAAGGTTTGGATGATTAAGACTTGTAGGAAAGGAATACATAAATTAGCAGAGAACTAAGAGAAAAGCTGAGTTCAAGACCCTTCAAAGTGAGATGACACAAAGTAATACCTACAAACTGGAGCATACTGAGGCTGAAAAAATACAAATATGCTTTCCCTGACTCACCTATGAGGCATAAAGTTGAGACAAAAGAAGTATCTCAAAAAAAAAAAATTGTACTACTGAAGCAAGAGACAGTATGAACAGAACAATTCTTTTATCAAGATTGATAAAACTCGGAATTTTTCTCAAAAATCTAAATTTAAAAGTACATTCTTTTGAATAAAAATATTGGGTAATTTTATATAAGCTTAGTTTAATGAGAGATTCATTCATTGTGCCTAAAATATTCGAAATGAAAAGTATGTTTTATCATTTTTTTATTAGTTTATTAAATGCTCAAAAAAATTTTTAAGCTTTTTTGTGCGAACAATAATAATCCTCATATTCCAAACTTGACATTTTAAACAATAGTGTAACGATATTGGTAAGTTACATAATTGTATAAAATTGAAAAATAGTAACATTCAATTTTTCAAAACATTGTGTTGTGCTTGTTCGGAAGATATCGATACCTCTTTTCCGGGTAAAGCGATCGCAGGAGGGGGGAGTAAAATTCAGCCCAATCTGTGGTGATTTTTTTAAAAATATTTTTTCATATTTTTTTTCATATGTATATGTATAGTTTTACATACAAACGTTCATATTGTTAGTATGTTAATTGCATAGTAATATTTTTTATTGAATATGTAGGTACATATGACTCAGAAGGAGAATTTTTGAATTTAGAATCTGATCTAGGTTTATTAAATACTGAAGGCCAAAGAGTGTTACGGGTAAGTTATCATGAGCTTTTTCTGTATTAGAGATTAGATTATGAATATTTATTTATGTAAATTATTTATGCATCAGCATTTCAATTAAAACTGCATTTAAATTAGTTTTTCTGGTTATCCCTTCATTTTAAATCTAAAAACCTGTTGACTAAGGAATGTATTCTATAATTTTTGGGCAAAGAACTGGATGCCATTTTTACTACAATAGTGTCATTTTTTCTTCTTTCTCCTACATGGATTCAGGAGCTCAAAATTTGTCACTTTTTTTTATAAACTTCTTTTAAGAGACGTGTAAATTTAGAATGGAAAGATTTTGCCTTTAGATAGTATGAATGTTTATTATTTAGTTTACTACTAAAAGAATTTGATTTTGTAGGAGAATATGTTTAGTATAAACCATTATTTATATATATATATATATATATATACACATGGGTGACAAAATAATACGAACACCTATGAAAGAGGAGAAATGCTTTATTAATAGGGAGTTGGACCCCCCTTTGACTGAATTACAGACTGTATGCGACGTGGGATGGACGCATAGAGGTCATGAACAACTTTTAATGGAATATGAAGCCATTCTTCGTGGAGAGCGGTCTCTAATGCCGAAATCGTAGATGGTGGGGGGGAATCGAGCACGGAGTTTTGACTCCAAATATCCCCACAAATATTCAATAATATTTAAATCAGGTGACTGAGGGGGCCAAGAAAGATGACCTACGTCCCCCTCATGCTCTGCAAACCATTCTTGCACGATTTTAGCTCTGTGGATAGGAGCGTTGTCGTCTTGATAAAATGGGCATTCTCCGGGAAATAAAGTCTGGAGAAATGGATGCACCTGATCCCCCAGGATATCGACATAGTGGGCAGCTTGAACCTTGCCATGCAGAGTAACAAGTGGCCCAAGACCACGCCAAGATATCGCCCCCCATACCATAAGGGACCCACCTCCATGCTTCACAGTCGGCATGATGCATTCAGGAGCAAATGCTTCTTTGGGTGTTCTCCACACATAAACTCGTCCGGTGGTCTGGAATAGGGAGAACGTTGATTCATCCGACCAGATGACTTGTTGCCACTGTTGTGGGGTCCACTGTCTGTGTGTTCTACACCACTGGCGTCGCAAAATGACTGGCAAAATGACATGCGCGCTGTGCGTCTTTGAAATGGGCCATGCCATTTTCGCGGTGTTCGTATTATTTTGTCACCCATCTGTATATATATATATATGATTTGAAGTCAGAAACAGACTTAATTTTTAAAAAGAATCCTTATTTTATGAAAGTTAGACATATTCTGACCTAAGAGGCAGAGAGAAAAAAACGAACGCCACTGAAAATCTTAAGTGGGTTATCACTTAGACGCAATCGCGGATTTCATGAGAGCACTTAAAAGTTAATGCTGACATATAGGGCTATTAAATATAACGATCTGGAATTAGACATGTTTATTGGCTAGGCCATATGTTCTGAAGAAATAAATGGGTGATTAGTTTGATACTTGAAGAGGTAAGGAAAAAATATAAAAGTTAAGTGCTAGATAGGGAATTTAATTTTTAATCTAATTTAATTATCCTTATATATATATATATATAATATAAAATTTTTATTTCAGGTGGCTCTTATACTGCACAATTTATCTTTTGAAAAAAATAATGTTCCTGTTTTAATTTCTAACTCAAATTTTATGAGGTAAGTTTTTCTCTTTTAAAATGTATTAAAAATTTTATTTTTTAACTGTTGGCAAATAAACCCCCCCCCCCCCCTCTTTTAGGTTTCTCCTGTTGTGTACTCACTCATCTTGGTCAAATCTGAAGCAAACTGCATACGATACCTTATCTAATATAGCATATGAAGTGAGTTTTATTATATTCATTTTTAAATAATTACACCATTTGAAAATATAGGTCTCATAAATTGCTTATTTGTATGTTTATGTAGGGAGTATTATTTGGAATATTTTTACATTTATGCAAATTTTTCATGTTAATTTTCAAATGAAGCTTAATATTTATATTTTGTAAAGATTGATAAAAGATTACAGAAACAAAAATAATACATACAGATTGAAAAAATTCTTTATAGTAAGTCAATAGTATCCACAAGGAAAGCATCTACACAGGCAAGCTCCGAAAGCCGTCAGTTAAAGTCTGGCATTGCAGAACTAATGATTAGCCAATTAAAATTCTGCTCCATAGCTATGAGTGAAAGCACTGTTATAAACGATACTGTTCAACTATTACTATTTATAACTGGTAAAATTCTCTGTGATTGTTGCAAGGAACTCTAACAGTATATTGTACTTATTTCTTTTTGGAAGGGCTTTCAAGCTTGAAACACCTGTAGCAAATTTGTGCAAAATATGACTGATGGAACTGCAAACATCACAAATTTTTTTTTTCTTTTTAATCCATCATAGAAACAGTGTCATCTGTTGACAATGCATTATGATATTCTGTATAAATCTTCATTGAATATGAAACTTGATGTTCTTGTAATTGTGAGGCTTGTAAATACTATTTAGTCTCGTGTGCTTACTCATCAGCAGTTTTTGAGATATTTTCAATCCATGCAATCTTGATACTCTGATATGCTATGTTGCTCAAGAATAAAGTGGATTAGTGCGTTTTCGAGCCACTTTAGTAGTTGAAAGAAAACGTAATTTTTTCTGGAGAAAATTATGTTCTGTGGAATTTGAGGTGTTGGAAAACACAGCATGGCTTTTAGATTTAACCTTTTTCATATCCTTTTTTGTCATACGAACAATTTCAATGTAAAATGATAGGATAAATCAATTTATCAATGATATCTGGGCTTATCCCAAAGGTTTTGACTTAAAAATTTTCTTCTTTGGTTAGCAGCGAGCTATGAATAATTTAACTAATTCCACAAGGTTTTAATTCAGTGCCTTCAGTAAATGAAGACAAGCTTAAGGGTTATACAGAAGATGACTTGGAAAAATTGCATTTTTGAGTTACAAAGCAGACTTCAAGGCCATTAAAACAATTGAATATTTTCTCCATGCTTTTCAATATAATCTGTGAACAGTGAGGCTAGATTTGTAGCTTCAGTTAATTGAGTTAGTCAAACAACCACCTCTGGCAGTTCTTTCTCATGTTCCTAATTCGAGTTTTACATATCATTATCTAAAGCAAATTTCCAAAATTTAATACCTCACACCCAGAAAGTTAGTATATTTTTACTTCGTCTTATATATGTGAACAAGTATTTTCTTCCATTCATTCTTAGGAAGAATGCAATTAGAAATCGACTGAGAGAGATAAGATGAACATTTAGCATCACTTGTAATTAATACATTGCAGTTTGAACGTGAATGTAAGGAATTTTTAAAAATGCAAGTTCAATTTCTTTCATAATAGTAATATTTTTTATTGTAATATTTGTTTATAGTTTTTAAGCTTCCATCTAAGTTGTATTTCCCTGCTTTTATTTTGTTTTTTGGACTGCTTCCTAAAAAGTTTGCCCGTTCTTGGGCTAATGGGTTGGTCCATTTTGCATTTTTCCAAATGTTTGAGAAATTCATTCCTCATCATATACGTCTGCTCTCCATCGCTCTTCTGATATAAACCTTTAAGGATTTTTTTAATACTTGAGTGTATATTGTGCCTTGTTTACAGACATAACCTAACTTATGTTAAATTTTCTCAAAGTTAATTTTACAAGTGATTAAACTCAGTTTTTTTTCTGGAGAATTTTAATTTTTGATATATTTAAAAAGAATCAAATATGTTACTGTCTATGATATATGGTAGAAGTAAAATGTATGAAATAAAATATTCTCCATTTGCTTATACAAAAAGTGCATGCATTTTTATTTCATACTAATTAATATTAATGAAAAGTTTTTGTTATGTGCAATTTCTCTATGTTAAATTTCATTTTTTTCCTTCCCCAGATTAAATTACAGATTGAAAAAGACGCATGCTCTCGAATATTATTCCAAACAGTGATGGATGGTATTGTGTCTCCAGATAGGTATATGAATATCAGGTCAATGGATATTTTGTCACAGTTATGTAGTTATGCACCTAATGAAGATATTATTCCTTCTCGACTGGATGTTGAGGTATAAAGATAAAGTATTTTAAATACTCAAAATTATGAAATAACTCTAGAAATGCATATCATAAGCTTTAGAAAGTTTTTAATCACTTCGATTTCCTTTCTAGGTTTACCAGAAAATGGTGTCCTTTTTAACGATTCATGATATCATGTTGTTGTTTTACACCCTAGAAGCATTATATGCATTATCTGATTTAGGAAGATATGCTTGTGATAAAATTGTTAGTGTTCATAGATGCATAGGTAAGTTTTTCAAAAATTAAGCAAATGTTTAATAATACTTTCAGAGAATTCTTCTTGAAAATTTAAATTTTTCCCCTTAGGTGTTTTAGTAAGTTTGCTGACGCTAGAGCCAAGTCAATATAGTCCATCTGGCCATATAAAAATGAAAATTGTTGAAACTTTAGTTCCTGTTGAAGCTGATGAACATGAAGATAGAACAAGTATGTGGTCTTGTTACTATAGTGCTGATTTTTAATTTATATTGAAGCAGCTTCTGTGAACATAAATCATTTCCAAATTTTTATTTTAAGTTTACCTGGTTTTCTAATAAATTTTTCTGAAAGCATTTAAAAAGAATTTAATTATTATGTGTTCTTTCTGTTATTTATTTATTGCTTCGATAACTTTAACTTTTAAATCTTCTCAGCATATTAAAAACTGCCATTCATTACAACACTTGATTCTATTCTAGTTGCTACATCTGCTATAGATTCTTGTACATCATCTAATAATGATGTGGATTCTGAAACTTTTGCTAGTAATTGGTGAGTTTTTGTGCAAAGCATTGTACAGTTTACTTTATACTTTTTCCTTTGTTAAATACAACTGTAATTTGTATGTTATTGAATATCTGTTGTAAGCAGAAAAGTGACTTATTATCATGGATATATCTTCAGTCCATTATGATTCCTCAGGCAAATAATATTAAAAGGGGACATAAAATAACAACAACTCTTGTTCTGTTGAACTTCAGTGTTCTAAAGAAATTAAGTAGTAAAGTATGGTTATCACTCATGCTTTTTATTAATTAAAGAAAAACTACATCTGTCAGATGTTGCCAGATTCATTTCTGGATAAATTTAATTTCTTGCTAAATGCCACAAATTCCTTCCTATTCCAGTACGATAGAGAATGGACGTAATAATCACTTCAATAGCATCAAATGCAACTGGACTTTATAATTCTCTCATTGTGCAACTTTATAACTGGCAACAATGCCTGAATTCGAGTTGTCATCTAATTGTTCTGTGGGAGATTTGGGAACATCCACTGTGCGAGTTGCTAACCATAGATGCTGGTTTAAATTGATTGATAGATTTTCGCACCAATTTACCTTGGAAATAATAGTTGAAATCAATTATTCTTCCTCTGTTCAACAGAATATGGACCATTGTGAATAGGTAGTAGTGGTATATACTTCATCTTGATGCACTAAAACAGGACAGCAAGACTAAGATCCCTGAACACACACAAATTGTGTTGAATGATGGTTAGGTGAACTAGGCATAATTTTTTGAAAATATTCTCAATGTTTTCAGAAATTCATAATCTGGTGTATTTCTTCTTGAAAGTTAAGGAATTATTTTAAAAATATGTCAAATATAAGAAAAGTATTCAAACTATACATTTTTTAAGATTAAAAAAAATACTGCTTTCAGTTAAAGACAAGCTTTGATCATTTTCTACCCCTATATGTTTTGATGTAAATTCTTTTAGTGTTATTAGGGATTAAGTAACACATTCAGTATGCATTATGATCTTGATTATTTAAAATATATGTTGTTTATTGAGGTGTCTTTTTTAAGTGTCACAGAGACTTTCGAATTTAAAATTAGTTTTGGATTAACGTGTTACTGAAAGAAGTTCCAAGAATTTAGGTCCTATTCCTTAACATTGGACTAAATTAGTTAAAGTTTTCAAGCTGTGTAAAATTTGAGTACTTAATTCAAAATAATGAATATAAATAGTAAAATCAAGATATATGTTAGATAGTTGCAAGATATACTGATTTCACAATTTCCTAAATGTGGTAGGGGTGTCTTCTCAATACCTGTTAAACTAAGTAGGAATAATAAACCATGTTTACAGTGCCGATTTAAGATTATTTTGGGCCCTAAGCACAGAAGATCTACAGGCCACTTTGGCACTGGCAGATCAAAATTTATAACCAGAAAAACTGGTTAAGTCCAGCTTGTCCGGATCCTTTTAGACCTTTCCGGGGCCCTTGGGTGCCTGCCCTAAGCGCCCAATGGATAAACCATCACTGCATGTAGAAATTTTTTTGTTTAATATTCTTACACTTTTAATTTTAACCATTGATATTTTTGTTTTACATCTGGAAGGTTTGAAACTTATTTATTTTTTTGAGTATTAAAACTGACTATTTATAAGATTATCATTTGGAATGTTAGCTCATTTCAGTAATTTTTAATAGTGCTTATATTTAAGGAAACATTTTCTTTGCATTAAAGTTTTGTATTTATGTTACGTTCGTTTATCTGATATCATCCATGCTATTATTTTTTAAAAAATTAGTAGTTTTTATTTCAACCAGTTATGTTAATTTTCTTTGAAAAAAGCATAATGTGATAGGAAGAAACTTTTGCATGTAATGTATGAATATAAACACATAATTTTACTAAAGTTTTGTTACATTTGACTGTCTTTGTGCTATGCTTAGGTTAAAATCTACCTATGAAGTTGCTCCTGGATGTATGGTTCCAAGAAATGATATTTATGCAGAGTACGTAAGTTTTTGTGGGAAAGCTGGCCGAAAAGGGGTAGTCAATGCAAATGTGTTTGCAAGTAGTGTAAAGTAAGTTATTGCACATTTCAAATACTTCATATGTAAATATTAAAAAAAATATTACTATTGTATAGCAAAGTGTATGGGTATGAAGTTGCGTATGAGAAATTCTAGGTACAAATAGCAAAAACTGCATTTTGTTTTATTAAATTTAAATGAGTTTTTATAATTTAGAATTAAATCATTTTAAATAATTTGTTTTCTCTGTCAATAAATTGCAATCAGTTTGTCAGACTACGAACCTCACATTCTAATTTGGCTAGGATGAGATGAGATTGACTGTGTTTGTGTGTTGTATGATCTAAAATTATATAACTTGGAATAGATATTGTAGCATTGTAATATTGAATAGAGCATGATTAATGCTCTATTCAATAGTGAAAATGTTCTCAGTGAAATGTTCTCAGTGAAAATGTTCATTTAATCTGTTTGGTCAAAGCTTGAAAACATAGTATATGTCAGACTTTGCATGCTTTTTAATTGGGATGATTTTTTAACTTCTAAATATTGAATTAAATTTTTCAAAAATATCCAATTTTTAATTTCAATATTTCGTTACAGTTAAAAGGTAGGTCTAAGTAGCTTTATTTGAGACTGTTTTTAAGCTTTATTTGCATAAACATTTGCATTTCGATTTTTAAAAACAGTTGCATTTCTCAAATTGCAGATTTTTCCTTTTTCCAGTTTTTAGATACTGACTTATGGAGGGGGTAATTAGATTAAAAAATTGTATGTAATATTTCAGTATTCTACTTTTATAATGTAAATAAAGTTGAATTTTAAAAATTTCTTTTCTTTTTTTGCAGAAATATTTTTCCACAGTGTGGGTTGAAAAGAACTGAATCAGGCAATGGTGTTATCACATTTCATCATGAAGGATTAAAAAGAAAAAAAAATATAACTTCGCAGACAGGCCCTCCTACCTGCAAACCTACTAGCATTATGAACACATCTCGGAAAGGTAATTTTTATACCATTAAGAAAATGATTTGTTTAATTCCATGTATTTTTGTTTTTAAAAATTTCAATGTTTGTAGATTTCTGTCATTATTTCATTCTGATTTTGGGAAGCATATAATTTCTGGAGGGGTTGGTTGTATATGCATTACAAAAAGGGAAATTTGAAAAGTTTTTACTTATACAAAAAGTATACAAGTTTAAAGTAAAATTAATATTCTTTTCTCCCCTACTAATATATTTTCTATCACTAACTATCCTTTTTTTTTAACTCTAGCAAACTAGCTGGAAAAAACCCCCATTTTCCACTCTTCTTTTTGCAACTAATTCGCAAATCTTCCATATTAATTAACAACTTTATTATTCATCTCAAAATGTAAGCCTTCAGACATGTTCTTGAAATTAATGTGTAGAAAGAAGTTCGAGGAGTTTGTGGAAAGTGGAAAGAATTTGTATTGTCGTGATACCTCATATCTCTTATTTCAATTTTTGAACAATCTTTTCTAAAATCTCTTCAATATTTTGGGTACACATTGAATACATACAGAGCAGTAGCAGTTTTTATGTAGGGACTAGCTGCATGGCCCCGCGTTGCTTGGGCTTTCAATACTTTTATAAATTTTCCGTTTTTTTTCACAAAATCAGCACTTCTAATACTCTTTTTCAAAATGACTTCCCCCCTCCACCCCTTAGCTCGGCGTTCCTCGGGCTTTCTCTTTTCCTCATGACATCAGCATTTCTGCGAGTGTGTTTGTACGCACACAATGTGAGTGATTTCTAAAATTATGTCAAAAAATTTCCCTTTTTTGAAATTTGTTCCATTCCACTTATTTTTGATTTAAGACAGGTTTCTTTCCCCTCTCTATAGCCCGAACACGGTTTTTTTTTTAGTGTAAAATTATTTTTCTATCTTCCTCTCCTTCTCACAGATGATATAGCTTGAAATTTCGATGTATGACTTATAAAAATAATATTGCTTTAGAATTAAAAAATTATTAATGTGAAGCAATAAAAAGAAAACGATTCTGATGTGCTAAGAGTAAAACAAAAAACGTTCGTCATTTTATAATAATAGTTAGTTTCTAAGAATCTAAAATAATAAAATAGATTTCAGTTTTTCATGAATCAATCAATCAGTCGTTACATATAGATAGTTTAAAAATGTCTCCAAAATGTATTTTGATCTAAAATAATAGGCGATGTACTTTTTAATTAACAAAGAATTCATTTAGTAATGAAATAATAGAAATAATCCTTTTAAAAAAATATTTATATTTATTAAAATCAAATTTCTATAAGTAATATATAAAAGAAAAATTTACAGATAGCTATTGAAACGATTGCTTTTTTCTGAACGTTTAAATGTTTGATTAAACATATAAATATATACAAGTTAGAAAAAAAACAGTATGGGGGAAAGCCTAGATATATATATATATATATATACACACATGTACTGAAAAAAAAACATAAAATTTTTTTTAAAAAAAAACCGATCTGATAAAAACATTTTGATATTTTATTTTAATCTTTTTCGTTCCACGGTGTTTAGTAAATTATGTAAACACGTATCTGACAAAAAAAAAGTATGTTATACAAAACTAACATATTCATTATTTTAACAATAATTTTACGTATTATAATAATTTATATAATATTTTCTTTATAATGTATTGTATATCATTTTATAAAACTTTTTCTAACTAATTTTAATATAAAATATTTAATGTTTTTTTCTTACAAAATTTACAAAAAGTATTATTTATTAATAATTATATTTATGAAGTATAATATAACTATTTATATAATTACAGTAATTATTTTATTTTTTAAAATGCAAAGTAATTTTCTGAAATATGATTTAATAATCAATAAACCTTTTTTAAATTCATTTATTTATATGCAAAGTTTCATTGTTTTGTAAAAAAAAAAATGAAATTTTTTTGGGGGGCTTCATTTTTAATTTAATGCCTTGAAACTTCATTTTTCGATTAGAAACAGCGGTCATTTTTAAACAAAAAATGTAACAAAAATAATGCTTAAATATTTCTCACAAAAAGGGAAAAAAACAATTTTTTTTAAAAAAAAAACCGTAATTTTTACGTAACTTTTTCAATCTTTGTACAGATTTAAAATTATGGTTTTTGAAAAATAAATTGTGTTTCGTTTTCTTACATTTTTTGTTTAAAAATGAAGCCCGAGAAAAAAAGTTAAACTTTAACAGATAACGCAATGCGAAATTGAATATCCTTTTCAGTTTCGAACTTAGAAACTACCGTTTTATAGAGAAGCGCCTGAGACATCCACGCTATAGGTTCCTACGGGGAAGGGCATTGAATTGACCTTTAAAAATAAAGGGAGATTTGTTCATTTACGCATTGCGTTATTTGTTAAAGTTAAAAAAAAATTTCGGGCTTCAATGCTTTCAAACTTCATATATCGATTGCAAACAACGGTAATTTTTAAACAAAAACTTTAAAAAAAGTAATGCTTACATAAATCTCGCAAAAGGGAAAAAATATGAAAAACACATTTGTTTTTTTTAAAAAAGCACCGTAATTTTTAAGATATTTTATCAATCTTTGTACAGATTATGTATAATATCGTTCTACACACACGGAAAAAAAGTTTCGTGAGATTATTTTTATAAATAAAGAAGTTATTAAGTATTTAAATAAAATTTTGAGTATTTTTTGAAAAATTCTAAAAAAAAAAACAGTTTTTGACATTACATTTTTTAAATGACTGATTCTAAAAGAGAAAAGCATGAACTTTTTTAGTGTAAAATATTTTTTTCATTAACGCGAAAGAAAGTGCAAGCGGAACAATTTAGAAATCGTATTCATGAAAACGTATCGATTTCGACTCATTTTAAAAAAAAATCGTAAAAAATACAAAATGTAATTATTTTGTAAAATAAATTATAGGATATCGTGGCGAATTAAATGATCTTTCCGACTCTGTAATTATTTTTTGTGTGAGTCTCATGAAAAAAATTAGATCGCATTTTAAAAACGTCTGAAAAAAAAAGAAGTTCCGAATTTTCCCCTGTCGGCGAGAAATGGTACTAATTATGCGTTTTAAGGTTTTTAATTAATATCTTCTTTAATTTTAATAATTTTAATATAAATGGTCAAAACTGATTCCTCGGATCATTCCCGAAATTTTGGTACCTTCGGCGAATTTCTGTGTCGTGTGGTTCGTGAGAAAATTGGGTCGCAAAGATGAAAAGATACGTTTGTTTACCTTCGGATTTTAATAGTGTAGATGTAACACTACATGCCCTGCTAAAGTTTGATTTCAGTAATTTTTAATTTTGGGTTTTCTCTAGTTAGATAAGTAGAGGCTTCTGAGGTTTTAACTAAAGATATTGCTACTTTTATTCCTGGCAAAATGCAAATCCATGTTTTATCACATTACAGTTTTGTAGAAATTCCTTAACTGTTCTTGCATAATCTTTCTTTAGTTTACATGTGGAAGTTTTTGCTTCTTTGTGATTAAGTGAGTTAGAGCTAGCACTTTTTGTGTCCAAACAGATGATCTTGTAAGATGATTTTAACAGTTCCTTTTGAAATGTTGTTGAATGTTTTTGCATGTTGAATGGAGATTCATTGATAAATGTTGATTACCTTCCTTTTCTCTTCATCCTATAGGTAATTATTATTTGCTTAAGTTCTGGAAATCTAAAAGTGCTAGTAGTAAATGATGAAGAAATAAAAATATGCGTTTGTAATATCTTTACTTACTTTCTTAATTACTTCTCAAATCAATCAATACAAACATAATTAAATCTTGAATAACTCATTTCTCTTGATTAAATACAATAATCAAATAACAATCAAACTACAATGTCCGTCGTCTCTCAAATCAATCAATTCAAACAGTCCGAAGTGACTATCTCTTCTTTCTTGCACCAGACTACACCTGTGTGTCAGTCTCTTACTGAAGGAATTCCATTTCCTCTGTCCCAAAACAATTCAGCGTTTCCTGCTTTTAAAACACGTGAGGCTTTTCCTTCCCTCGACCGTACTCGACGGGGTCAACCCCTTCCCCCTCCTCCAAAAACACACAAACCCCTCTGAAGCCGTGCCGATTCGTGCCAACACTCCATATTCTTTCGCCAACAGTAGTCTCAGACACTAAAACATTTTTTTCTAAGTTGCATGATAGTTTTTCATGTTTAGACCTGTTTTATAATAATTTTTTTAAAGGATCGTGTTGGAGACAAGAGAACAGAGGATGAACTCTCATGTAATTTTAAAGATTATTGTGATTAGTTCTAGGATTTTATAATAAAGACAATGTTTTTACCATCTTTTGTGTGTGTGTGGAAACACAAGGATGTACAAACAGTCAAACGATTTTTTTTTATTTATTTTATTACTGACTCTAAAGTCTAAAACTATTTTGAGGCCCTGTGTATTTTAGGGAGAAAAAGAACTAGGTTTCATTATTCTTGAAAAAAAAAGAGGAATATTGGAGTACTGCGTTTTAAAAATAGTTTTGATAAATTAAAGAGCATACTTTACATTGTAAACTTTACTCAAAATCATGCTGGTGAATTTTTAAATATTTCAGAATTGGAAAAATTCTTTGAAAATAATTTAAAATAGTACAATCAGATGTTAGGTTTAAATAGTCAGTCAAAAGTAAGACTTTACTTTTAGGGTGTAATTAATATGATTAAAAATATTTGCTTTCAAATGAAAAAATAATAAAATACTTCTTTTTCCCCCTATGCAATTCCTTTAGCTTCAACTCCGATTGCTTGCAAGCCTGGTCAAAGGCAAACCTATAGCCCTATTCTTAAAGCCCAGCTTTCTGCTCCTCCAAGAAGTGGAGTTACATCACCTCCTTTAAAGCGATCATCTCAAAATGTATCAAATGGACGAAAATGCATTTCTCCTGTGCCTTCATCTTCACAAAATTCTGTTTCAACTGCACAAGCATCTACATCTACTGCAGGCTCCAGTACATTAATCAAAAGCCTTTTAGCTAACAAAGTGCAGCAAAGAAATCTTCAACGACAAGTTTCACCCCAAAATGTTTCAAAAATGGTTATTTATTCATCAGATAAAGCTTCATTACCCAATCAAAGTGCTGTTGGGTCCTGTAATGCAGTGATGCGATGTATTAGACCTGGAGGCTTATCTCAATTAAATATCAGGCCACCTGTTCAGGCTCGTTTTGTTGCCAATAAAGGTAGTTTGATCTCACATACTGCACCACGTGTCATCAAATCTGCTGCACTTTTGTCCCCGAAAGTAACAAAACAAACTGCTGCATCAACTCCTCGTTTAAATGGAATTCAAAAGGATGTTCAGATGGAGGTAAGCCCTTGTAAAATTGAATTATTATTGAATAGTATCGGAATTCTAGTAACTTGAAGTATCAAGCATAAATTATTTCATTTTTATCCATCTGTTGTATTTCAAATTAACATCAATAAAGAATTATAAATTTAAATATCAGCTTTATATTTTTAATAATGAACTTGGCATTTTAATCAAATTTCTCTCTTCTTGTGATTATTAAAATATGTTGATTCTTTTTTTTCTTCAAAAAAATTTAGTAATTTGGACCAAATTTCTATTAAATTTTAATCCATTGCTTAAAGTGTTTTTGTTGCTGTTTTAATACAATAATTTCAGTGTGTCATTTTTAGTAAAATCCTTAAACTGTGTGTGATATTTTATGGGTTTTAAGAAAAAATAATTCTAAAAAATGAATTTTTACTTCATTTTAAATGCTCTTCACCTGCAGTATTATCCTTGTCAAATGCATTATGTATTCTTCTGAATTTAGTTCCCTTTGTGCTCATGTTTTATGCTGTTTTACTTGACAAGATGTAAAATAAATATGAAAAATCAAGTTATCAAATTTATGTATTATATTAATTTATTTTCTTAAATATATCTTTTGGTTTCTTATTTGCGTCATATATATTATCTTCAATAAAAAAAATATTGGTTATGTGTGTGTTATCTTAATTATATTTATTTTATGTATTGCAGGTCTTCAGTCAAGATGAAGATTCCAAAAGCAATGATGCTACTTACACTCAAGTTATGCAAATGAACTGCTTGCAAAATCATATAAACAGTGATTCTTCCTTTGACACTAAAGATTCTATTTCCTGTGATGGAGACAGTGTTCTTTCATATAAAGAGGCTGACTTGAATTCTGAATCTGAAAAGAACTTCCTATTTTCACAATTTCAAGAAAATTCATTGACTTATAGATTAGTTGGATCAAATGAATTGTCTTCTGGGAATCTCATAGTAATGAAATCTCAGCCATTATCATCTGATGGACTTTCTGCTCCAAAGGAGCAACAAAATGGGTCAAATGTTACTTTTGTAAATAACATAAATTCTGTGGAGAATACTTCTTTGTCATCTCCACCCATAGTTCAACCAAAGATTAACTCACCTTCAAATATTTTAAAACCTGTTTTAAATGACCTAAGTGCTGAAGAGGACGATGTATCAAAGTTACAGATGCAACAAAAAGACAAAATAAATAAGAAAGCCCCACTTTTAAATGGACTCCTAGATAAAGGAAAATCAATACTCCCAGTAGAGGTACAGTCAAATCCATTGATGCAAAATGGGAATATAAGTAACCCACCTTTTGAATTGAGTAGTGATGAATCGAAATCTTCCATGTCACCTGTGCAATCAACTACAAATCAATGTGTTATGTCTGTAAATTCTGTTGTGCCTGTCTCATTAAACTCTTCTGTTGCACCTGTCTCATTAATTTCTTCTGTTGCACCTGTCTCATTAAACTCTTCTGTTGCACCTGTGTCATTAGACTCTTCTGTCATACCTGTGTCATCTAGTATGTCTTTATCTAATTCTACTGTCGTATCATCAACATTATCATCTTCATCTACATTGACATCATCATTTAACTCTACTGTAACATATGTATCTAATGTAAACTCATCTACGTCAAGCAATTCAGTTTTAAACTCTGCAGCCACAAATTTTAATTCAGACGAGGACAATCTAATGCAAATTTGCTCTGGACAAACGACTTTATCTGGAACTATTGAGGTACAGCCTGATCAAAAGGGAGTTGTGCGGCTGCATATTGAAAGCCCTGAAAATTCTAATCAAGGTTCTGATTTATCATCAATAACAGATATTGCACGAACTCTTGAATGTGCATCACAAGCAATATCTAGAACAAATGCTGAATGCAACACACAAGTGCCTTATTGTGGTACTTGTGAAACGACAGCAACAGTTACTGTCATTACTACAAACACATCAACTCTTGCAAGGACAGGTCAACAAATAATTGTTGTTACTCCAGCTCTTAATCAACCACAACTTCATATACAGTCACCCAACATTAAATTTCGTATATTGCACAGTTTACCAAGATCGGAAGAAACAGTTGATCTATTACCGCATGTAAATGCAAATCAGATGAGCAATGTAAGACAACCTGCTCCTGAAACTCCCTCCATTTCTACTGCCACCTTAAAAAGGCCGTCCATTGATACTTCATCTGTAACAGATGCTAAAAGAACTCGCATTGACACCAAGACTCCATTGTTAGAAGCTACTCTTCGTTTGCCCTCCCCTGTGCCATGTTCTGTTGCTTCTTGTTCTAATGTCAAATCATTCCAAGAAAATCAGTCATTCTTATTAAAAAATTCTCAAATCGAAAATCTTTCATCATCACCTAAATTAACATCTGCTAAAGCTGTACCTGTCCAAAATGTTGATTATCCAAATGAAAGGGAAGTAAAAACATTTTCAGGTTTGTCTTCTGCTAGTGATAATCCATCTCTTAGTGCACCTCCACAAGTACCTCCAAAATCTATGTCTTCTACTAAATTAGAATATACCTGTGAATGGAAGGATTGTGGTCTGTAAGTATCAACATTTTTGATAACTTTTTCTCTCTCTTATTAACCCTCTAAGCGGTCTGTACTTAAAGTCTTGCCATTCTGGAGATGCTTCAAAAGTGCACCGCACATATTTTTTTGCTTTCAGGTGGGGCTCTCAAAAGCGGTTGAGCCGTATTTTTAAGAATGCGGCTCGGCCGCTTTTGGGAATCTTGCTTGAAGGCAGAAAAAGCATCTCTGGAATGGCGGGATTTTACGTGCAGACCGCTTGGAGGGTTAATAAGAGTTAATTGATTCATGAGTACTTCTGTTTAGCTTAACTTTATGTGCACTCTTTTCTCTAATGAAACACATTGAAATTTTGAAAGCTGAACTAAGAAATGATGTTTAAAAAATTAAACAGATTTACAGAATCAAATCAGATTTGTGGGAAAATATTTTTCATTGATCTTTACTATGCCATACCGTGTTTAGATGAAGTAATGAGGTATGGTATTGCCAATTCTTTTGAAAGAGAAAGTGGATCATGTTTGGTTTCCATGGGATCTTTCTCTTTTTGTGTTCATTTCCTTAATTGATTGGAACCAATTTTTAGAACTACCCGACTTATTGAGAAAGTCATCAAACTGAATCTGTTCTTTTCACCTTGCAATCTGTTATATGCATGTTGTGTAATTAGTTCCTAGGGAATTAACATTTCTTTACTTAAAAACTGATGCATTGTTCAATGTGTACTTATATAGTACGTTTTAGAGATAAAAGATAGAATTCACAATTTTAGAAATTTGGAATTATTTTTCTCATTTATTAATATTCTGATTTTATGCTTTTCAACTTTGTGTTTTCAAATAAAATGCGACTATTAAAACTTTTTTAAATTGAAAAGAGCCTTTGAAAATTATATGTCATACATAAAATGTGTGTATGCTTGTGATATATATTTATGCAATCATGATTTCATCAGGGGGAGGGAAAAGGTTGTTCCTTGCTTTGACGTTGCTAATCATCTGAGTTTTATATACTCAAAAATAAATTTAGCTCTGATTAATGTTAGCATAAAATATTTTCTGCAATTTAATAAATTCTGGGTACATTTTTTTAAAAATTCAAACACGCTTCATCTAAATGAATGAAATAAAGAGTATTAATTTTATCATTTATTGGCTATTAGTTTTCCCCTACTTTTTTGTTCATGTGCTTATTCTTTTGAGTAAACGAATCTTCATTTATTACTCTTTCAGTGCAGTTAAAGGGCTTAGTTGAGAATTAGATATCGCAAAAAATTCCTTTCTTATTCAAGTAAAATGGTTTGAGTTCTGATTCTAATAATTATTGTGTCAGATAATGGGGGTACTTATATGATAAATCAAACTAAACCCCAAATTCCTGGTTATTTGATGTGGGTAATTTCATAAGACTACAATGTGTGTGCCTCTGATATTTCAAAGTGGGTTTAAATGATGGGTTTAATTGCCAAAAGCCTGTATTAAAATATTAATTCAAAGCTTGCTACTTCCCTCTATTGCATTACATGAAACAAAATAGATATCTACTCCCAAAATTTCATGTGTACCAAATTTATTACCAATTTTTAAAGAATAATAAGCAATGAATGTATATGTGCAAAATATGAACTCATTATTATTACTCTAAATGTAAAGTGTTCTTTGAAAATAGTGCAAAAATGTGAGGCTTCTTAAATTGGTATTATTTTATGAGCTAGTTGACTTAATGTAGAAGTTAGTAAAATATATTCGTACATTAAAATGTTTTCATGAAAGTTTATTCTAAATTTGCTTTCCATTATATTAGCTAAGTATTGTTGTTGTTATTATTTATTTATGTTTTAAAACTTGTACATATTCATGTTATATACAGGGTTACAATACTAATTGAAACCCTTAGGTATGTGTAAGCTTTTCTTTCATTCTCACAATAGGTATATCCAAACTTCGAGGAGATTTCATTTTATTTTATTTAATTTTGACAGAAAATTAACTTTCATAAAATATTAAAAATTAGGCTAATTTATTTCTTTTGTCTAAATTATCCTGAGAGGAAAAGTAATGTTACTAGGTACCTTGCACTATATTGAGCCATGGGCTGTGGATGTGTATCCAAGTTACATGAAACTGAAAAATTCTGACTGAAAACTGAAAAAAGTAAAAAGGATGCTGTAGATTCAATTAAATTTAATTTAATTTCTAAACAGTATTTATATATCCTTCTCTGTAATTTTAGTCGAGTAAAGTGAACGCTGTGATTCTTTTTATGGAAAACTGCCCTTTTCAACTTGTAAAAGATTTTAGATACCCAGTTTGAAATTTAGACAGAATTCTGTTCTCTATTTAACTGTGCAAGGATTGGCTTGTATTTTTTGTTTAAATTTATTATTATTGTTTAACTCACAAAGCTTTTATTGTTTATACTAAAATCTCCAAAAACACCTTTTGTAAAATTATCAATATTTCATAATTTCATTTGGCTGACTTATTTCACCTATAGTAAGCAATACTTAATACAAAACACAATTTTATTTCAGATATTTTTAATATTGTACATGGCTTGTTATTAAGTGTAGTTTATAAAATTATCCAGTGTTTTTATTTTAAAGAATGTACTTAAGTTAATTTTGAGAAAATTTGGTCACACATTGATCTTGTCAAAAAGAATCATTGTAATAATGCCTTTTGTTTTCAATATCACATACTCTTTTGGGGATGCTTCAGTTCCAAGTTTGACATGACGTTTCTCCCTTTGAGTGTGTTAGGGGAAGATTTAAAAATCTACCTCTGAATCATGTATTATGCCATTATCTTGACAGATGGCGCATCTAAAAAAGATCTTTCAAAAATTGATAAAATTGTTTAGCTAGGATGTTTTTTATACATTTTTTAATGAAATATTTCTTTATGTGGTTGATAAGGAGTTCACATAAAAAAGTCTACATTGAAAATATTTTCAAGCTTAACAAAATAGCAAGAAAATGCTTTAAGAACTTAAAAGGCCGGGAATCTTTAAAGAAAACTTATGGATAAAACTAATCCATAATTTTACTGACACAGTGTGGTAAAGATGAGTATTAAACTTCACCTTTCAAGTCTTTTTCATATATAAATACATTAGGTTAAATACATTATCTTTTATAATAGCCCCAAAAGATATAATTCTACTTTTATTCTCTTGCATTATCTCTATGGACCCCAAGAGTCCATATATATTAAATGGACCACATAATCAAGGTCTCGAATACAATTTTCTAGGTACTGGGAATATTCATTTTTGAACTCAACATATCTTGGCGAGGAAGTTTTAATGATGATTATATGCTTTTTCAAATATAGATACTTGTAAGACATTTCATTGTAAAATCTTGTCTTTTACCTATGAAGCCTTAAGCACTTATGGAATTGACATATAAGAATGTTATAAAATAATCAGTGTTTTTAAAGAACTGACTGATATGATCTATGCATACAAGCTGATAGAATATAAATGACTCTACAATGTAAGATCTATCAAATCTTATGTATGTTGAATCATAATATCAAATATCACAAATTGCTTCAAAAAACACTTAAAAAGGACTGTGTAAAAACAAATTTGACTGTTCCTACAAAGTGACGATTGTTCATCATTAAGAAAAATATTTGGATTCAACAATTGATAAATGATCTTTGCATACCTGAATTATAAGCTTAATTTTTTTTTTTTTTTTTAATAATTTACTTGTTAGTCTAGCAAAATTATCCTATTTCTCGGTCTGTTGCAGTTGGTACAGATATATTTTCCTCTGAATGTATCTTGTATTCTTTTATTATACAATAAAGTAAACCATTATGAAAACTTTTATTTAACTTAATTTTTTTTATAATGAAATTTTTATAGTGAGTTTTTATTTCCAATATTACTTGTTTTTGGTGTTTTATGCACCATCTCTTAGTATATCATTTAGTTTTCGAATGATTTTTTTTTTAAATCTTGGAATTTTCAATATAGAAAAAATCATAGTGCACTTGGAAAGATAAGAAAGATCATTATTGCATTTAATAAGAAAATTTTTGTAGGAAAAATATCTCAACATAAATTTATAAATTTAAATAAACAGTTAATTGTTATTTTTTTTTTCAGAAAATTTCCTAATCCTGGGTCAGTATTCATGCATGCAAGTAAAGTACATACTCCATACTGTAATGATGATATGATTTGTCAATGGGAAGGATGTGATTCCATGAAAAGAAGACGATTCTCTTTGCTAACTCATTTGCAGGTAATTAATTAATTAATTCTTTTTCTGAAGGCAATTGAATTGTAAATGCACTTTAGGAAGAAAATTGTCACATTGTTTCATTGGTCATCATAGTCATAGCACAATTAAACGTAAGATATGGGGTATTTTTAAGTGAATATTTATTTAGAAAAATTGTTTTATTAAAAGAGCATACATTAACCAATGCAATCATTTCATTTTCTAAAATGTAGGATCTTGTCCTGAGTAGTCTTAAAGTATAGAAATCTGTTCAAAATATCTGTTAATTAAAATGAAGTCTTTGTATTACTTGAGTATTTTTTTTTTATCCTAACATATAAACAGATTAATATGTATTCTCATATTTAGTATAATTTAAAATTAAAATTAATTAATTGCAAAAATAAAGTGATATTAGAGGCAGAATTTTTTTATTTTTTTTTACTAAAAACACTAGATTAGTGTGACTTTAAGGACTGCAAAGTTATTCTATGTTCCAAACCTTGGGTGTATTTTTAATTCAATATATTTTGATATTGTGAGAATGCTTGAATTGTAGAAATCTGCCGAATTGTGTGTGTTACATAATCTTATAAATAGTGTATTTAAGTTACTGGTCCATTTTTTATCTTTAGAGCATTTCTATGAGGATTTCTAAAGCTGTAATTTTTGTGAACGAAAGAATTATTCTAATATAAGAATTTTTTATTTGAAATTATGTGCACAATCTGTGTATGGTTTGAAAAAAACACTTAAGTTTGTGTTAAATAAAAATTGCCAAGTTAATTATTGCCTTGGTGTAATTTTTTGTTTGTTTTATATTTGTATTTCTTTTTATCGAAAGTTTCGTTGTTTGTATCAAAACATAGTCTTTTCACGCTCTTTTTAATAAAAGTTTTGTTTAAATTTGGAAATTGTTGCAAAATCAAGTGATAAACTTCCCAGAAATCTTTTCAGCACATCTTATTTTTAAAAATTAAAACTACCTATTATTAATAAGGGTTTGATCTAGGTTTATAAATGGGAAGATGATTGAGATCTTTTTTTATAAATATGGAAAAAAATGGATCGTTTTTTTTTTACAATTGAAAAACTGATGAACCCTAAATCATTACTTTTAAATAGAAACCAGCAAATTAAGCTGGTTGCTTTGTCAAATCTATTTAAAATTTGTTATAAAGAAATATATTGGCTTTAAACTTTAGACTTTCAATTTTTTCGTAGTAAAATGTGATTTTGATATTTTATTGACTCAATAAAATGTCTTTTTGTTATTTCTGTGGTTTTTAACAAATATTAGACAAAATTAAATGCTGAAACTTGTTTATTTGATAAAGGGATTTTTTTGTGTTTTATTTTGAAGTATTATGTATAAATATGTATGTGAACTCATTGTATGTGTGAAATTAAATGCTGTATAATACATAAAACATATTCTGTAACATATTCAGAACAGATAAAAAGATTTTCATTCAACATCTAAGATGGTTTTTTTAATTGGTTGCATGTATTTAGTCATACATAATGACATTTATTTATTATTTTTGTATTAATGTTTTGAGAAGGAAAAAAATTGTCATATTTTATTTGATCACTTCATTGGTAGAAAATTCTTCAGTTAATCATGATTGGCTCTGACACGTAAATTTCCTGTAAGTAAATGCATTCAATACATTCTTGGTAGTAATTCTTATTTGGGATAACTGCTTGGAAAGCTTGATGGAAATTTTGGAATTTTTTCTTCTAAAGTTACATGATTATTTCAGGGTAATTGTTTGCTCTTTTTATTTATTATTTTTAAAAATATGCATGAATATGTTCATTTATTTTTCTACAAGTTGAAGTGTCATTCAAATTTAACAGTGAAAAAAAGCATGCTTATTATTTTGTAGTATTTTTATTATTTAATTTCCTAAAAAAGTTAGACTTCATAGAAAGGAATTTATTTTTATGTTTATCTGCAGGACTGGCATTGTAATGAAAGAGTTCTGCATATCCAAGCTTTGAGGAGGAAGCAGTTATCCCAGCAGGGCAAAACGTCCATTGCACCACCTCAAATGCCTCCCCCTCATCCTGGTTATGCTCCTGATGCTGCTTTTTTGGCTATAAGGAGGCATGCCCTTCAATATATCAATCCTAAGGAACTTTCTGTGAGTTTTTTTTGTTTTGTTTTTGTTTATATATTTGTTTGCATGTTCTGGTTTTCTTCTAATTTTTAATTAAATGAAACTTCCAAATCCGAAGTTAACATGAAAGGCTTTATTTTTGTGGTATTAAAAAAATTTCTCTTGAAAACCTACAAGCTTTGCTTAGCTTGTTTTTTACAAACTGAACAGCCTTTTTTTTTAAAACAATAAGTTGTACTGGATACATTTGTATTGTTAATTAAGGATTTGAATATAAGATATGAGCTAAATGTTTGATTTAAACATAGTATATTTTAAGTATATGAAATTTTAAGAAATTTAAAAGGAACAGAGTAAGTAAAGACTTACTCTTACAATTTAAAGAAATTGTTAGTAAGCTTGTATTAAACTACGCCCTTTAAATTATCAGAATGTATAGTAAAAGTTACTACCTCTAAAAAGATTTCTTGAAAATGAGAGAGAATATTGATGATGTTTTATAAAACTGGAATTAATTTTAATCCAGTTCCTTCATGTCTTGAATGTTTCCCATCTGAGGATTGTTTTTTGTTCTTTCACTCTGCCCCATTTTTCTAAATAACAGAAGTGTGAGCGGCAAAAAACAAATTTGAATTGCAACAATGTGCTAATTTTGGGGAATTTCAACACTTAAAATAATTAAGACCCCACATTCACATGATATTTGCTTGTATGTAAAACAAATTTCTATTTGTACTATTTAGTGAATGTATTCCTCCTAGAAAGATCATTTTGCATTCTTGGATTTTGCATGAACCCTACAGCAGAATGATTATGTATTTTGAACAGATATAGGTTAAATCTAGGGTGTGTGTGTGCATATGCTTGTTGCATTCCAGAAATTGCTGTTTTGTTTCTAATTGTATTCTGGTGTTATGAATCTTCACAGATTAGGAAGTGCTTTTTTAGGGTGATATTATCTCAGACTTATACCTATGTATATTCAACAATTATATTAATATTAAATGGATATCATGGTTTCATAATTTATGCCTTTATATAGGTGCATTGGTCCAGAATTTCTTTTAATGGACTAATTCCCATCATATAAAATACTATTCTATATTCTGTATCAATTTAAACTGCCATGGTAAGCATCAATGATCTTTATAGGAATAAGTTTTATATTTTTATTAGTAGAAGAATTGTGTATTGATGTCCATTTATATGTGATGGTTCAGATAAACATCTTATTTATCATTTATTATATTAATCAACTTCGATATTATTTGTCACTACATAATGAAAAACTTTACAAGACAGCAATTGTCTTTCAGATCAGATGTTAACCCTTTAATTGTCAAGTTATTTTGATGATTTGGGCACATAAATTTTCACTATAATGCAGAAGACTAAGAGATGAAGCCAAAATAAACATCTCCTGATATGTATTCAGGTATAAAACAGTAAGAAGCACTCAAAAAATAACCCTGTATAATACTCAGGTGTGACATTTTGGAACTCAAGTGTCGTGTTCCAGATAATCTCGGTCATTACAGTTTTAGGTTAATGTGTCATAGAAAAAAAAACAATGTACATGAGGAAGATTTCTTTCGGCGTACTATATATGGAAGTTGGGAGAGTGGGGTGTACTAACTCTAGTGTGTTTGCCATTTGACCATTGCTCAAAATTATGAGATCCATCACAAATAGACCATGTGTTGCTCTTGAGTGTGACGTTTATAAACAATCAACCAAAATGCTGTAGCTGAATTTATGTTAAAGGAATATAAAATGTAAAAAATTTAATGTTTGAAAAGCATTTATAACAAAGTGTGAAATGAATAAAATTATCTTAGAATACGTGCAGATTTTAATGTAAAGGTATTACTGGTTTTATATATAGCTTTTGTTAAGTCTTGTACCTATGTATTCGAGAAGCGATAAATTTTATTATGAATTATAACAGTTTAAAACTTAAGCCTAAAATATTTTTTTTTAAAAATTGTTTGAAAAGGGGGTTTTGACCTTATTTTTAGCTTTTTCATCTTGTGACTTGTCAATAATTTATTTTTTCATTGTTTATTTTTGCGTAGTAATTATTTTTGAACTTAGTTAAGGTTCATGTTATTATTTAGGAAACAAATCTGTTATAAGATTTTTATTAATTTTCCGTACACTTTTCTTTTGTTAGCTACTTAAAACAAACAACTGATGCCAAATATAAATGAAACAAAGTGTAGGTCTTATGCTACAAGTTATATAAAATTTTCAAAAGTTCCTCTTTTAAGATTAAATGTATATTCTTAGAAAAAGACTGGAAAGTAAAACAGAGCAAATTAGTTTTTAAAAACGTTAAATAGAAAATAGTTTAGAATTTTCTTTTCCTTCAGTTGTCATGAACTAATATACATGTTGAGATATATCTGTACTCAATGGAGTGTTTGCCATCTTCTAATCTCTTATAATATTAGAATTTACAAAAGTTCAAGTATAAAACTGGATCATTTCTTTTGTAGGGAGGGTATCTTTAGGTTTGTTAGTTGTGATCTAAAAAGATTTTTCAGCAAATTCACAGAACATTTTACAAAAGACAGTTTTTTTTTTTATTTTTTGCTTTATCTTTCAATTTTAATACAGTTTGCATTATTAATTAACTATAAGGAATTGTAATTTTTTTTTTGTTTGAAAGTTTTATTGTTTTTTGTTTGAAAGTTTATGTTGTTTTCAATTTTATAATTCAAGTTAAAATATACTTGTTATATAAAATATTCTAGAAAATTGTAATTTTTGAGATAGGTGTATTGTCTGATTTAGTTTTGAAAATTTCAATTTTTTTTTTTTTTTTTTTTTTTTTTTTTTTTGGAATTTTTTTAAAAGTTTTTTTTAATTTTTATAAAATGAAGAAAAAAAATTTTTTTTTGCTGTGCTGTAGTTGACATTGGTACAGATATAGCGTTTTCTAATTAAAAACTATCAAATGATTTACAATTTTTTTTTTCATTTTCTACAGAAGAGTAATCCCCTCCCCCCAATCGTCGGGACTCTTAAATTCAGTTGAGTAATAAATATATCTGAAACATATAAAGTTTTTTCAGCTATTTCAAGAATTTAAACTTTGAACATTTAAATATTTCTTTTAAAAAGGTATAGCTTCTATGAAAAAGAAATTTTAAAGATATTTCAATGAAGAAACATTTTTTAAATGTTTTTTCCCTTCCAAGTTGAAATGATTCCCTTGTCCATTTACTTTTCTCTTTTTGTGTAATGTTTTGTACACAAACATTTTTTAGTCTATATTACTTGTAAGCCATTCACTAACATTAAAGAGTTAACTTCAATCAATTACCATAGATTTAATGTTCAAAGTCTTTATTCAATTGTAACTTCACAGAAATTGGATCTTTTTATTTGAAAGATTGATTCTGGATCCCTTTTATAGATTAATACTTCAGATATCGATAATATCAAAATCTTGACAAGTTTGTACATATATGAGCACAATGATGCTAACATTCTTTATGCTTTTAGTAAAATACTTATTTAAAATTTCATATTAACTTGTTTTACACTGAGAGGTCTGATATTTTTTTTAAAATTCTTTTTTAAAGGAGTATAGCTTTAATAGATTCTTTGATAAAGAAACATTAAATTACAAATTACTTAGGAGGCACTCTTTGAAATCGATCCATAATTCGTAACAGGAACTATATAAAATAATTTAAAGAACGAAATTTAATTAAAATGACAAATATCTACAAAAAAGTTGTATAAAATGATTAAAACTTTTAGCTTGGGAAGTCCTGTGGGACGAACGTCTGTTTGTCCCCGAAACTTGTGTGTTGCCTTGAAGCCTTCATGTTAACTTGGTATAAAGATTAAGAGATATAGACTCTCTAAGATAGTTTTAGGTTTGCTAAGTACATCCCTATGAAAATAAATATTTGCAGGTGGAAGCTTTTACTAAGCAAATAAAAATCATTTTTTAAATGATATATTGTGATGAATCTCTTTTCGTTACTCTATTTATCAGTTAAAATTTTGACCTTTTTTTTTTAGGAAGAAAAGGAGAGTGCTCTTACCAAAAGTGTTCGTTTAACAAGTGCCCTCATTCTCAGAAATTTGGTGACACATAGTTCTTTAGCTAGGACGTAAGTATTTATTTAACAAAGGGTTAATATTTTAATTATTTCTCTTTAATTTAGCATCAGTTGATTGATAAGTTTTAGAACTCATTTATACTTTAATATTTTCATTCTCCTATTGTGCATTACATCTAAATATATAATCGATTTGTGATTTTTAGGGCATTTATTTTAAAATGAGTAAGAGAATGAATGAGGACATATTTTAAACTCAGTTGTATTTAATTTTAATTGCACCAGAATGATACAATTTGTACCAGAATGTTATTTTATGTAATGAATTGATACTGCATAATTGGTGAAATGTATTAATGAAACTTCAGAATGTTTGGTTGTATATTTATTCAAATTCTTTTTTGTCCTCCTTTTTTAGGTATGTTAGGAGGTTTGAACCAGAATTAGCCTACTTAGCCATGTCTCCCGTTGAAGCTGCTAGAACAATAGCACAATGCCTTTCTGAAATATCCAGGCCTCAAGATTAAATGCTTTAAATAAGCAGCACTCTTCTCCTTGTGCCATGCAGTCTCTTCTACTGGTGAATGGAAGATCTTAGATAAGCACTATTCATTGTAGATAGCCTCTCCTGTGCAGCATGTTTGTCATACTAGCATATCAAAAGATATGATTGCTGTTGAAAGAGGCATAGATTGCAAACTGACTTTGTCGCAGAGTATTTAAAATTTATATCATTGTATTTAAAACATTTCATGTTGTATACAAGACTTACTATATTTTGAGTTGAAAATGCCTCTGGGCTTTAAAGTGAATTTTATATAGACTTAAGAAAGATTCGTATTGTTGATTATAAAGAGGTGTACAAAATCAAGTCTGTTTCACAAGAACAATGTTTTTAAACATTAAAAATGTATTCAGGACCAAGAATCTATGATATCGCAACATAGTTGTTGATTGTAAAAAAAAAAAAAAAGAAGAAAAAATTCAAAGAAAATCATGTTTTACAGAAGTATTTAATTCATGCTACTTATTGCATGATGAGATGTATTTAATGATTTTAGGTGCTGTTCTTGTACCATTGTAAATTATGAATAAATACTCATCATCTCACTTGTAGAATAAAAATTTCACCTTGTGAATATCATTTATGGAAAAAATAGTCTCTTGTCAAAGAATGAAGCCATTTAGGTAAAAATCAATGACTAATATTGGCATTCCAATACATTTGTAACTCATTCTTCATTTTTATACTTTTTTAGCTTCATATTAAACCTTTTATTTATTGACATTTTAATTGCTAGTTCCCATTATTATACCTTTCTTCTGAAACAATGAATTATATTTATTTTATATTAGAAACAATGTTATCATTTTCACAATGTGTCATGGAAAAAAAAAAATCTTAACTGGCTTCTTCAATGGGCTTTCATAGCAAAAAGGTCATACAGTTGTTCATGAGAACTTTGCATTTTATTGTCATTTTTATGAAGCTGAAAGATTTGCAGCTTGTTTGTTTTTATGTGTATTGTTCAAGAATAAAAGAAGTATCCTTAGAAATGTGTTTCATTTTTTAAAATTTGTTTCAAACCTATGCTTCCAATTGTGTGAAACAAGCTATTGATTTTCTAAGTATTCCCTGTATTCCTAATTTATTTTGTAAGAAAGATAGTTGAGTGGAAATAAGTATTTCAATCCAGTAATTTTTTTGTATTTTTTAAAAAGAAATGATTACTGTATTAAAATAAAAAAAAATTCGATTTGATTAAGTCTAGTTTTGAAGTTGCTAGAATCATTTTTAGGTATAAAAGTTGATGGTTGCTGTTTTGAATAAGTTTGAATTTTGCATATCTTTCCAAGTCTGTTGACAAAGGCCTAGGTAAGTGTTGTCTACTTTTCCCTCCGAGACCGAATCAACAATTTTTGCTTTTGTTTAATGAAAGGGAGCAATATTTCCCAAACTTGCATCGTGTTTGATACTTGGCTTTAGACTTTTTTTAATAGTGTATGATATTGATATATTCTATTCAGCTCGTTTGTGAAATAGATTTGTAAACTTCCAAGCAAGTATGAAACAGTCCTTTGAGTGGCCTATACTTGGCTACCAGCACCCTTATGTGAGGTTGTTTTGGAGGTTTCAGTTGGAAAAGAAGGCCAACAACTCAAAAGTGAGTTTTAAGTTAGTTCAATGGCATGAAAAGTAAAAATATTCCTTATTATTGAATTATCTGGCTCATAAATACCTTCTATAAACAGTGGCG
>BMAV01024578.1:234246-251906 GCA_019973955.1 Trichonephila inaurata madagascariensis
CTTTGGGCCCACCCGCAATGGGGGGGGGTTGTACGTTGCGCCACTGTCTATAAGTATTGTAGTCTTAAGTAATCTTATACATATATAAAAGAGAAAAGAGACTCGCTCACACTCATCACGAGATATCTGGAGTTATTAAACCTACAAACTTGAAATTTGATAAACATGTTTCTTTTGATGAATAGAGATCGGCTAAAAACGAGTTTTGCATTATGAGATGAAAAATTTCAGATTTCGATTTGTTCGACTTGAAATTTGACATGTTTCTTTTGTTGAGTAGAGATCCGCAAAAGGCGTCTTCAGTATCGATTCCTAAGGGAAATTTCTAGGGGTTAAGGCGGCGTTATAGATCAAATTTATTGTGTTTCAACTATTCCTGCTGTCTTTAAATCAGGCAAGCATGTCTCAATTTATGACTAAAAACCTGCTAAGAAGGGTTTTGCAGAAGTCTGTTCTCAAGGGGAAGGAGCATGCAAGGGCATAATAAAAAAAATTCTGTTGTTGAACTATGAAAGTTACAAACTTAGAATTAGGTAAGCAGATTTCTTTTGATAAGCTAAGAACAGGTTTATCAGAAATCGACTTCCAAGGGCGTGCTGCCGGAGGTTAAGAGGGCGTTATCGATAAAAGTTGAAGTTTTTGAACTAATAAACTCAAGGACTTGAAATTTGGTCAGCATGTTTAGTTTGTTGAATAGAAATCCGCTAAAATGGGTTTATGCTTAAATTAAGTTTGAGTGAGGGGTTAACGGAAGTATAAAAGATTATTTTATTTCCTTTTTAGAAATTCAGATCATGCTCTGTTTAAACCAAGAGTTGAGTGAGAGCTATAAGAATGTTTCTTAATACAATCGAATGCATTATTCAAGGACATAGATATCAATAATTTATATATATATGAACAGTATACACATTCATACGACATGAAATACCCAGCGAATTGAACTGGTAACGGCTAGTAATTTAGATAAGAAGAGACCAGACTTTTAAAGAAAAGATTAATGAGTGTAATATCCTAGCCAGCAAACTCTTTGATGTTTCTACCCAAAATAATGGATTTGTATTGCTCATCTAAAAAACCCAAATAAATGGCATCCTACAGCTCAAACGGGTGAACGGAATGCAACGAAATTTTGTGTATGAGCTATACATGAGATGCGCTCACGGAATTTCGGAGGGAAAAAACTTTAGTTACAAAATGTCCACCAGAGGGAGCCTTTTCGTGAAAAACCTGAAATTTAACACAATAAAAATGGAATATAGAAACAATATTAACAATCCAGAACAAGAAATAAAATGCAAAACCGCTAAAAGCTGTCAGTTGTAGGAAAAAAATGTCTGCATGCTTGGGAAGAAGAGGAAGCTTTATGCAAAACAGGTTAGGGTTTAAAACGTGTGCAGACGTTTTGTTTAAGTTGATGTTTCCAGCTGAACTAATGTCGATCTCTTTAGCTGAACGTGCGATATTGGTGAAGCTGTGTTACGAAACCAAGATCGCCGGATCTAACTCCGTGTGATTTCCGGTTTTGGGGCTTTCTCAAAAGTCTGGTATATCTTGGAGGTGTTGCGACGTTCAATGATTTGAACTCCATAACGCTTTATGTGCGAAGCCTCACAACTGATCAATTACGATCTGCTGTTGAACACACTATCCATCGCCTTGAAATTTTACATGTGAATGTGGGTGGTCACTTTCAGCACCTTTCCCTACATTGTCCTGCACACGATTGCGACAACTGCTCCTCTTGTGCAATTTCGTCTTAATCTGTTCTTGTTTCTGCAAACTGAAATGTTTTTGTTTCTCCGTGGTTCGATGACAAAGTGATATGAAACTAGTCACTAAAAGTTAATATTGTTTCTGTAAGTTAATATTGTTTCTGTATTCCGTTTTGGTCGTTTATTGTGTTAAATTTCTTTCCCGAAAAGGTGCCCTCTGGAGGACATTTTGAAGCTCAAGTTTTTGTTTCGAAATTCCATGAGCGCATCTCGTGTATAACCCATACACAAAATTTCTTTGCATTCTGTTCATCTGTTTGAGCTGTAGGATACCGTTTTATAGGGGAAGTTTAACTACACATGGGTGACAAAATAATACGAACACCTATGAAAGAGGAGAAATGCTTTATTAATAGGGAGTTGGACCCCCCTTTGACTGAATTACAGACTGTATGCGACGTGGGATGGACGCATAGAGGTCATGAACAACTTTTAATGGAATATGAAGCCATTCTTCGTGGAGAGCGGTCTCTAATGCCGAAATCGTAGATGGTGGGGGGGAATCGAGCACGGAGTTTTGACTCCAAATATCCCCACAAATATTCAATAATATTTAAATCAGGTGACTGAGGGGGCCAAGAAAGATGACCTACGTCCCCCTCATGCTCAGCAAACCATCCTTGCACGATTTTAGCTCTGTGGATAGGAGCGTTGTCGTCTTGATAAAATGGGCATTCTCCGGGAAATAAATCCTGGACAAATGGATGCACCTGATCCCCCAGGATATCGACATAGTGGGCAGCTTGAACCTTGCCATGCAGAGTAACAAGTGGCCCAAGACCACGCCAAGATATCGCCCCCCATACCATAAGGGACCCACCTCCATGTTTCACAGTCGGTATGATGCATTCAGGAGCAAATGCTTCTTTGGGTGTTCTTCACACATAAACTCGTCCGGTGGTCTGGAATAGGGAGAACGTTGATTCATCCGACCAGATGACTTATTGCCACTGTTGTGGGGTCCACTGTATGTGTGTTCTACACCACTGGCGTCGCTGTAAAGCATGACGTGCTGTTACCAAAGGTTTACGAATTGCAACTCTTCCATACAAGTTCGAAGCATGCAGTTCCCTTTGGACGGTTCTTGTTGAAATAGGGTTACGAAGATGACTATTCACCTCAGACGTTATTTGGGATAGCGATTGCTTGCGCTTTCGGGCCACTATGCGGGTTAAGACTCTTTTATCCCTCTCGGTAAGCTTTCTTTTCCGTCCACTGTTGTGCTTGCCAGATGCCACATTCCCGCACTTCTTGTATGCCGTCATAACGGCAGATACAGTACTTCTTGCACGCCCCAAATAATTAGCTGTTTCCGTCACCGAGCAACCAGCGCACCTCATTCCAACAATCATACCTTTTTCGAACTCTGACAGGTCCGTCATTATTGCGTTTTTCAGAAATTACAATAGACGCGTGCAACACCTATTGCAGCTGTTGAGCGGCTGATACATTACCTTTCGAATCCGCTAGGCGGCGGACTGCAACGCAAAATGACATGCGCGCTGTGCGTCTTTGAAATGGGCCATGCCATTTTCGCGGTGTTCGTATTATTTTGTCACCCATCTGTATAACCACCTGGTATTATAAACCTTTTCTGGCGTTTTTCAGATATTCTCAGCATCAATATGGATTTTATGTCTTCCTAAGTACTTTGATGCGTACTCTGTTATTATTAAATTATGTTGGTGGGATCATCATCATGTTGCATATTTTCAAGTAAAAGAGAAAAATCAGTGTATTATTTTTTTTAAAAAAATGAGACATTCGAAATCTTAGGAATGCATAAACTTTTCGGAAAAGAGAAGAAACACTATGCCTAGACAAATCGAAATTTTTTTTTTACATGGCACTCAAAGCGCAGCATTCGACATAGGATTGGATAAGAAATTTCAGGATAAGACTGGATTTGCAATGACTTCGTAAAAGCGGATAACAATTTCTAATTACTTAAATAAAAATGAACTGTACATAAAATACTAATGGTACGGTTGAGGGTTTTTAAACTAAAAAAATTATAGAAAATGCTAAATTTAATTAGAAACCCTCAAATATGCTCTCTTTCCATGAATTTACTGGTTAGAAAAACCCTTATATGTTTTTAAAAAATAGATCTTAGTGATCGCTTAAGAGGTGTTCCTTTTGAGAGTTTTTCAAACTGCATTATATTGTAAAAAAGTAATATACACAGTGCGTCAAATAAGTTTTAAGACCGCGTCTGTAAAAAGAAATGGAAACAAGAAATTAGATCCAGTTTTGGTTTTTTATTCGAAATAGGACCCTCCGGTTTCAATTAACTTGTTACAGCGATTTATTAATGAATCAAACACATGTTGTAAATCACTTTGCGGAATGGCCTGAAAAGCAAACGTCGAAACTACTTGTACGATCGAAGTATCCTCACCCTTTTAACTTTATTTTTTGGAGGAATAAGGAGTAGTCACAGGAAATGCTAAATCAGGTAAATACAGTCAAGGCTATCTTGATTCTCAGGCTGTGACTGGGACCCCCCCAAAACAAGTCACATGACCAAAGGAGGGACGATTTTCCCCTCATTTGACCATCGCTTCACCAGTCTTCCATTAAAGCTTCTGATATGGTGCTTTACCTTACCACGTGTTTTTATATATGAAATATAGTGAACATAACATCAGCGATACCATTGGATATAAAGAAAGGTAGGGTATTTATATTATTGTATAACTTTATTCTTGAGTCATTATTGAATTTATTTTTAGTTTTGAAGATAACTGAGTATAAAAAGCTGATGCATTTATGTCAACATCACTAATTATTTGTAAATTAAGATATGTTATTCTATATGAGAATTTAGTGTTGAAATTCATATATTTTTTTAATCTATCAAATCCTTATCTTAAAAATATTAAAAGTATTATTAATAACATAACCTAAAAATCCACACATTTTATAGTAATGCCTCGTTATTGTTATGTACCCAACTGTTGATCAAATAAAATACATATCCTTACATTTTCCCGCCTGTCCATCCTATTTGAATGAGTTAACATATTTCAGTGAATTGCTAAATATTCTTAATATGGTTAATGTATTTTAAGAAATCTGCTTTATTAATTCTGTTCATCATGTTATGGCTATTCAATCTTAAGAAAAGTATATTGAAATTTGTAATACAGGAAAAATTTTGCAAGCTGAAAAATAATTGCAAGTTAAAAGCGTGCTATCTTTGCACTGGGATAAATATGGTACTATTTCATTGAAAAATTTAATTTCAAATTATTCAGGAGAGATATTTAATGTTAAAGTAGATATTAAGGATTTCAACGAAGTATTAAACATTTAAAATAAATTAGAGGATATCTCAATAGAAGAGTATAAAATTTTAATGTACATTACGGGTTATCCATGCATAATATAAAATTCGATGCTCCGATTGCAAATGTATATTTCTTTCAAATAAAGAGATCAATTTCGATTCAGAAAATGCAGGACAAAACAATTGAGACTTCTGGATAGAAGAGATTTAAAAATGCCCACAAATATTGCTATGAAAGTCATTTCAACGCAATATTTCATTTTTAATTTAACATCGAAAACATTTGAATCAAGATTTCTTAAAGTTAATTGCCAATTATCTTGTTTACAAGCACAACAGAAGCATATTTGGAATTACATGAGTTGTGGAATGTCTCTCATTCGTTTCATTCATCTCATGTAAAGTGTAACACACTTGCATTTTCATATTCTTAAAAAGATGTTCATTACATTCGGGAATATATGCTTAAATAATTATTCAAAAAAGCGCAATGAAGAAATTTTGACAGTGAAGGATAATAATAAAAAAAAGAAATTTAAAGCCAATTAAATCAATGTTGCTTTTTATATTTCACTGTTTTATTTACTTAAAAATTCAATTATCGATTGGTATATTATTCAATGTACATATACTCCCTTATACTTCATTTTTTTATTCTGTATAGAATTTATGCACATGTTTTAAAAAAAATAGTTCACATAACTATTACTTAAAGAAAAATTCTATTTATTTACATTATTCGTTTAAATCATTTTCATGAAGATTTTAGCATTCGAAGTATGTTAAATGTAAAATACTATTTTTTTAATTTAAAAAATTTTGTTAGATTTTTAAATATTTTTACCTAGGCATAATATTTATTTGTAACGTATAAAAAAATAATGTAAAAATTGGTTTGAATAATATCAGTACAAATCCAAATGATTCAAAACTTGAAAGTAATCAATACATTGCCTCATTAATAATATATTCTATGAAAAGTTTTTTTTTTTTTTTTTTTTTGTCAGATTTATAGGTAAAGTATTCTTTTCTAATGTGTATATTTTCTAACGCATAATCTAGAATCTATTTTTGCTGTATCATTACTGTGGTACCTAAAACTGTTTGTTTCATTTCTATATTTGTATATATTTTTACATGCATTGCATTCTTTATTTGTATATATTTTTGCATGAAGTTTGCATTTCTATATATTTTTGCATGCATTTAACCTTTATTATGATTCATTGATTACAGCAAAATGTTGCTAAATTCACATGTTTTTTTTTATTTTTTATTTTTATTAATATGCCTCTAATGCTTTACTTTTCATATTTTCTTTGCAAGTAAATGTTTCTTTTGTTATTTTATCTGAGTGAAAATATTTTATATTGAGTCAGTTTTTACTTAGATGTTTCTTACATTGTTATGAGCCTTTCACGAGTGATATTTCTCCCTTTTTCCTGGAAAATATTAGACATCCTTCTAACGTATTAATACATAACTTTCATCTGAAAATATTCTAAATGAGAATTATAAAAAATAATCAATATAAATGTAAAAATATTAGTCTACGACCTGAAAAGAAATAAATGTCGTAAACTTTATATTCCTGACAGCCACTGCGAGAAGCAAAGCATTCCCTTCTTTCGTGACGTCATCAAAACTGTCGCGGCATGGTCCTTCAAGATAGCCTTGATACAGCGGATGCTTCAACATACAGACATTATTTTTTGCCAAAAATCAACTAACAATAAAGGAGGTGTGACTGGGTGCATTATCGTGCAGCAAGCACCAACTATTTCAGTCCGATATTCTGGACAAATGCGACGAATTTTGGCCATCAAACGCTTTAAAACAGCTTAGTAGTACTGACCTGTAACTCTTTGTCCAGTTGGAACAAATTCTTTGTGGATAATACATTTACTATCGAAGAATGCAATGATCATTGTTTTGATTTTGAAGGGAACTTTCTTTAATTTTTTGCCTTGCGAAGAATTTTGCGACTTCCATTTCGCACTTTGTCGCTTTACTTCAGATTCATAATAGAAACACCAGGATTCATTACCTGTTACAATCGATTTCAAGAAATTTGGATTGTTTTCAGCGGTTGAAATGATATATCTGCGATGTGCGTTTCTCATTGCCTTTTCTTCAAAGATTAAAGTGTGTGGAACAAATATAGGACACACTTTCGTTTTGCCCTAATCTTCATGCTAGATGGTTCGAATCATTTCTTTGTCAATGCTTAAGGCTGTCTTCGGTTAATGTTAAAGAATAGGACCCGAATTTGGAACATTTTTTCAGATATAAAAGAAATGAAACATTTATATGATATTCTGGCTTCACTATCCTATGGAGAGCAGCATTTTTTTATCATATTTTCCATTTTTAACCGATTTGATTCATTTTTTCTGGTATAAAATGTGTTTCGCGTTTTTTCTCCTAAATCGTAATGTTAAATGGGCTATGCCTTCACGTATTAAAACGAAAAATAAAGTATTCATTTAATATTTTGACATTTTTAAAAACACTATATTGTTAACAGAGGTATGAGTTATAATATTGCAAATTTCCATGGAAATTGAGGTCTGAAAAAATGTGATGTCTGAAATTCTGTCTGAAAATGTGCTTCGCGTTTAGTTCAAGCTCTCATACTTTTACCAAATATAGTCTTAAAGAGTCTTCCATCAATCTGAGTGACGCACAGCGATCATTTACCACGAAATTTCGTACTTTCTCAATTTCAAGTGTCCTAAATGAAATTGGTCTTCCACTACGTTGATCATATTCTACCGTATCTCTTACATCCAAAAACCGTTTGTACCACACAAAACTATTTGATCTACTTAAACAACAGTCACCGTAAACTTGTTTCATTAGTTGGTATATTTCTGAATCATTTTTACCAAGTTTTGCGTTAAATTTAATCAAAGCTCTTTTCTCCATCTTAAACATGAAAAAAATTCACTTCTGCAATGAACACTCGTCTTCTTTTAGCTTCTTAACTAAAAACACGCAACTTGTTGCCTGTGTGTCAGCAGACCATGGACGTTATGACACATGCGCATTTACACTCATAGTGCCATTAGAATCTGCGCTATGGGATGAATCTTAAAACCTATTAGACGCACAGTGTACGTTTCCTAGAATTATTAAAGTTATTTACATATTCTGGAAACCAAAGGATTAAATGCAAATTTCTTAAACATGTTGCTAATTAATGATTCATCGTATTGAATGATTGATATTAATATATTGTTCATATTATTTGGAGTCATAAGATTTTGTGTGCATTTCAAATACGTGATTGTGTAGTTGTGAGTGCAAATACGCGTTGTGAAAAAAGATTCATTGTTGTGAGACAAATAAATCCTTTAAAAATGCTTTATTCTAATGCTAAAAAGTTATAGATACGGGTAAACACAGAATTTCGCAGATTTCAATTGTGAATATTTTAATTCAAGTATTTAAAAGTTTTTAACACACTGATACACATTGAGGAAAAATGTAAGCTGTATGGTACTTTCCATGCAGCTTTTATAAATATAGTTGATAAACCAATTCATTGTTTTTATTTTGAGTGGCAGTTGACTAGACTGTGCATTTTGTTTCCTCAGTAATGCATGGAACAAATTACTGCAGTGTTAATTATATTTATCATGAAGAATATATACAACAAAGAAGTTTAATATTTTTTTTTAACTTACAAAATTAAATATCAATTTTATATTAAAATATAGTTGAAATATGAAACATATATAACTCATAAGAAAAAAATTACTAAAAAAAAAACTATCAGAAAGAAGTATGTAACGAACAGGATAAAGTATGTAAAAGTATATATATATATATATAATTCTGTTTACGTTAAGGAAATTAAAACACATAATATTGGCTTCGGAGCATTTTACTATCCGAGAAAAGTATTCCGTGTGTTTAAGCTATTCTTTAACCTTGTATGAACTTTTTTAAACGCTTTGCGCGTTAAAGACGAAATTATTCAGCAGTGACTGGAAACGTTACGCAAGTGCTTTCCGTTAAGTGATACGGATTGCGATGAAATAAACGAACCAAAAAAAGGATTGGAAAATCGCGCTGTTCTTTTTTTTCAAATCCGATAAAAATTGTAATGTACGTATGTACATGCGATTTTTAAAAGAATTCATTGGGAGGCCAAAAGTATGAAGATTCCAAATCATCATAAAATAAAGCATTGCTTACGAATAAAAATCCCGTTACTAATAAAACAGGCTAATTGAAGTTTTAAAAAGAAATAGCCATCCACGTACTTTTAGAACATAAAATAAAGATTTTTATATATGCTTAAAATACTTGTTCGTCGTAAATTCTGAAAAATGTTACCGAAACTACGCACACACACACGTCATCGAATTTTTCCTCAAATTTCTCTTCCCCGATATTGTTAAGGTAAGTAAAAAAAATGTGTGTGGATTTTAATCATCTTTATACTTATTCTTACTTAAACTCTTATCATTTTATTTGCATTATTACTGAAGCTTGTGTTTGTCGTTAAAAGTGGAATCTCACTAAATCTAATTTTTATGCAGAAAAAAATCATAACCTTCTAGGCTTTTATGTGGTATTTTCTTATAAAAATGATATTTCGTTTATTTGTTATGACCAGCGATTCTTAAACTTTCGATCGCCACTGCCCCTCTTCGTGTATCAGCGTGACATCGCAGACCCCCAGGATTTTGAACATCCCTCCCCAACTTAATATTCTTGATCAAAATACAAGTTCTAGCAGAGTTTTTCCATTGGTGGCAATTTGGTGATCTACTCTAGGATGACACATCTTTCAATTTTTCCATGAGGCCTTACAGAGTCAGTAAAAAGGAGATCTCAACATTACATGAGAGACTCTGCAGACCCCCTTGAGAGGAGCCGTGGTCCACAATTTAAGAACAGCTGGTTTTGACGAATATGACAGATAAGATATCAATGCTCAATAAAGCGTCTTATTTGATTTTTTTTATTCGAACCATGAATCTACTCTTTTGTGTAACGATATACATTTTTTTAAAATCTAATCCTCGTTGAGACAGTAAATATGATTTTGATAGTTATATTCTACATCAAGAGTTATTGTAATTGGATTGAATATTGAGTTAATTTAATTCTGTTAATATTATTAATATAATTATTATTTTTGTGAACATAATTATATATTGTGTATATGCTATTACTAATAATCCGATTATTTTACACATGATAGTTTAATTTAATTATTCCCATTGTTAACACACACACACAAATATTTTAATTATTATATATTCATTATAATAAAACATTTGTTAGTAATGGAAAGAATGGCGCATTGGGTCAGTGGCGTAAGGTACACTCCCGCATCGCAGGAGGGGTGGGCAGGATTCTAGGGAGCCTTAAGCTTATGTTATGTGTTATGGTTTTCCAATCCTTTCTGGCTTGGGGCCCCAAACCTGACTTTGCAGGGGGCCCTAATATTCTCAGTTACGCCACTGCGTTGGATACATAGAATTTTAGAGAATTAATTTTGAATGCCAAAAATATGTCAAACGCTAAGTAGCCTTACTGAGAATGTCCCATAAATAAGGGAATTATATATTTTGAATAAGTGAAACCTTTTATGTAGCCTTTAGCTCCTATACTAATCATCTTGTTGGAATAAAAAAAATAAGTAGGTTTTTTCCCCTTTCCTTCGTATGGCTTATCTTTTGTATTGCACGAGTTGCAGTGGGAAAAAAATAAGTACAGATAGTTTTATATAAAAACAAAAGAAAAATATCTAATTTGAATATCATTCTAATGTGCCTTTGTCTGTGGAAACTTTTGGAGAAACGGGGACATGCTTGTAAACAATTCAGAGTCGTTGTAATACAAATTTGACTGTTTTATTTGAATAACACAATTCCATCTAGACTGGGGAATTCAGCATGAAAATGAATACATTTTGGAATTGTTAGATACTATACGATTTGTTTTTTTCACTTGGAAAGTGGCCGCGGTAGCCGAGTGGTATAGGTATCGGATCGTGGCTTACCTTGTCATGAGTTCGATCCCAGTACCACTAAAGACCCGTCGTGTAGGGCAGCGATGCACGTTAAATCTGTCGAGAGCAAAAACGTCCTCCCGTTGATGTGGTGTGGTAGTTAGGAGAGGGGGTGCCAGCTCAGGTGTCGTCCACGTCACTTGACCATGGTTCAAAATTACGTGGTTCGCGGCCAAAAGCCCTAGTGTAGCTGAACAGTTCGACGTTAATATTCAATCAATCTAGATCATTTGAATATCTTTCCGAGAGAAAAAATTGCAATATTTATTTTAAAAGAACAATAAAACTATAACAGTGTAAACAAATAGTGATATAACCAAAGAAGAGACGGTTCTTTGAGTCTTGAATTCCACTTTCCAAATTTTCACATTTTGTATGAAAAGAATCACAATTAGTTTAAAATTCGTTTTTAGGGAATTAAAATTCATTAAGGTATTCGACTACGTTCGGAACCATGATTTTAAAAAAAGTGCATAAATGGATAATTTTCATGATATTTAGTGTCACTTAGATTGGAACACATATATAAAATATTTTTAAGAACATTATGACGAAAAAAGTTATTTAAATACAATATTTTGGCAAAAAATTAACTTAGAATAACCTTTTTTCAAAACGTTCTCCTTTTATAAAAATACTTCTATAATAATATTTTGTGTGTGCTTATATAAAGTAAAGACTTCTCCAGAGAGTCTGAACTAGGGTTTTTGAAAAATTCACATTATTTTCAGAGTTACCTCCAATTGAAATAATTATCGGCTTTTTTTTCTTAAAATTTCTCCCCTCTGTTGTAGTAAAATATGGATAAATCCACTTCTAAGTTAAATATTTCAAAAATTCTAGTTCAGCCTCTGTACAGAAGTCTGAGATATATACAGGCAAAATATTATTATAATAGACGCATTTTTCATAAAAGGAGAATATTTTGAAAATGCGTCATTCTATGTTCATTTTTTGACAAAATATTGTACTTAAATAATTTTTTATTATAATAATATTCTTAAAACAATTTTATATACTTTTTCTCGTCGAAGTGACGCTAAATATCATAAATATTATCCATTTATAAGCTTTTTAAAATCACGGTTCCGAACGTATTCGGATACCTTAATGCAACAAAGAACTGAAATATTTTCCATTACTTTTGGTCAATAGTTCTCAATTTTTTCGACTCGTGGCTTCTTTTTTGAATAAATTTTTCTATAACAGCTTACTCTAAATTAAAGCATGACTAACCAGAAGTGAAAGATGGGGAAAAAACATAAATAAATAAAATTCGCACAACTACAGAAAAAAAAATGTAATGGACGTATGATCTTCTCAAACAACTGCATTGTTGAATACATTTGTTCAATTATTATCTATTCATTATATTAAATTAATGGAATACATGAGCTAGCACATCGCTACACATTTTCTTAAATCTTTGAATCAGACTAGACACGAATACTCGTATTTCTTTTTCCATGTTAAGTTTTGATTGATCCTTGATCACAGCGACCGCCTAAAACTCAACTTTATACAAATAGGAAATCGAAAATTGAATTGAAATTCGCCGATTTTTATCACTTAGAAGTAGACTCTTAAATTTAAATAAAGTATATATATTTTTTATTGAAATCTAAAATTTAATCGATTATATGGTGCCGAAGTTCGATTTTAAACTAGAATCACAAAAAATAATTCAAAAAGCTTCTCATCTGTATAAATAAATTCATACGCGCGCGGAGCTCTCGTGTTAATGGTTCTTGAATTCATACAAATTTATCGATATTTTATTTTGAAAGTATTTTTCAAACCACAGGATAATCGGTAACAAATATCCTCCAGAAAGTGTTTTTATAACTTGAGAAAATTCAAACTTGCTAAGGTCGTAAATTATTGTAATGTACAGAAAAAAAAAAACCCTGCCCAGTCTAATTTATTTTTCTCCACCATAATTTTTTAACACATATGTTAATGTTGAAACTTTTTTCATTTAAAATTCCAGCGAAAGGTGCATATTCTTCTTCTGCAGAGATAGATATGACATTCGGCTTTTCTAAAATAGCGCATAAATATCTGTGTTAGTTTCATTAAAAAAGTACTGACTGGCGAAAACTTCGGTCTAAGAAATATTCTCTTTTTTAGAAAAATATAAATTTCCTGTCTTAATTCAAATAAACCACGAGAGAGCCATTACGAACTGTTGTAATACAACGAAGCCGATTATATTCGGTAGAATAAGTTCTATGATTTGTATGCGGCTCCCTACACATTTTGCGATTATTCTATACGCCTCCTTGTAGCATGCTAGCAAAACATCATTTAGGATAAACGAGAAACGCATGTTCATTCTATTTCAACTTCCTGGCAAATAAATCACACACGAGGCTGTTAATTATATAGTAGTAATTATCTTCTAAATGACGCTGCAATTAAATTGACAGGATGCTCTCTGTTGCCAAAACTTTCATGAATTGTATGAACACTGTGTATCGTACTTTGTAGTCTCTTCGTTCTTAATTTCTGTGTCAACGTTAAACTAAATTTTAAGTAACTCTAAAGGTGTATTATAAATACATCGTGTTCAAGATTTGTTTCTTCTTACAACCGTTGCGTAAAACGATAGGAGCTACTTTATATGTTAAATGTAGTCACTCATTTGTGACATAAAACTACAATGCGTGCCATCAAAACAACATCGTCTCATAAACTTCTCTGCCATAAGAGGGTCTAGATTTCTTCTTAGATGGACTATCACAGATCTCTTCACTTATGCAAATACAGTCGGACCTCTATATAACGAAGACGCTAAATCCCGGAAAAAGGTTCGTTATATGGAAAATTCGCTATACAGAGGTTCACCTTTCAATTTTCTTTATATATATAAACCATATATAAAATATATTTAATTCATAAACACTATATATTAAAAAAAGTAGTTATTCAAACCTTTTCATGAATTAATAAATATATATATATATATTATCTTACTTATAAAAAAAGTAAAGAAAGAAAAACTACAAGGAAAGTTTTTTGACGCCTTTATCCACTTCCTGATAAATAAAATTTTTTCCTTTGATGCTCAAGTACTTACGTTTTGACATTTTCGAGCTACTAGAAACGAAGTTCCAGTACGGCTGATCAACACTACAAATGAACTGAAACTAGTTAAAGGACACGTGGACACGAACAGTGGCGTAACGTACATCCCTGCATCGCGGAGAGGGGGAGGGGCAGAGTTCTAGAGGGCCCAAAGCCCCACCCCCCCGCGGCGGCGGGGGCTCTAATATTTTCCATTAAGTCACTGGACTCGAGGCAACTCCACTGAGGTTGAAAAGGGATATCGAAGATGTTTCAAGTGAACTGGACTACAGAGGTTAAAGGTTGCAATTCTTGGATGAAACGCTAAGAATTCTATTGCTTTCGGCAAGTTAGACACTTAATAAAACCAGTTCAAGCTTTATGACCACCTTAAAATGCTTTAAAAGAGAGAATATAAAATTTGAAATGTCGAGAATTACATTAAACATGAGGAGAAAAAAATTAAATCACAAGATAAAAAGTTCGTTATATAGAAAAGGCACTTCGCTATTGGGAGGTTATTTTTAGAAGAAAATCACGAAATGTTCTCGGTTCCAGGGAAAAAAAAGTTCGCTATATAGAAAAATTCCCAACATAGAGGTTCGTAATAGGGAGGTTCGACTGTATATAATACGCATACATATACTCAAAATAAAACTACAAAGGAAAATAATTTTTTCAATGCTGAAAAAAATAGTCATCATAAAATCAAAATACTATAGAACAGAACATGTGCGTTTCTTTCTTAACACATTACGTAGTACCTTGTTAGTAACCAAAATATATCTAAAGCTGATAATAACGCATAAATACATTTAATAAATGTAAAATTTTATACATTTCCGTTGGATACGTCATTGTAGGAAATGTAGTTTCCTTATTTTGCGTAAGAACTTTGCTATTTAGTTTTCTTGATGACGTATCTAATTAATTCTACGGTAATTTATTGAAAATATTTATAAGAAAAGAAAGAAATTGAAAATATTGAAATAGTTATCAATAAAAATACTGATAATTAGGAATTTTCCTCATCCAAGCTCATAGATCTTCGAAAATCTTTCTACTGAGTACTGATTTAGAAGCCTAGAGTAATATTATTCAAATGAATTATTTTTCTTTGTATGTGCCATTATAATATAAAAATGCTAACTTCCACATTTTGCAGCTAAATGCACAATTATTTACCTTATTTAAAGCCTATGATTCAGTTACGATTTGTATCAATTCCATGAGTCTGGATATTTCCAGAATTCAATTCGTAATCGCGATTACTATCTTTACCTACGGAACCTTCAATCAAATGGGGTTTGCTCTTAAAAAAAAGAAAATAATATGAAAGTTATATATACTGTGAGGAAAAAGAACTCGATGATAATAACTTATGTAAGTTCCCGAACTTGTGGCATTGTAATTGGGGTATTTGTATTTTGTTGGCTATTGGAAGATAAACTGATCGGCTACTGAAACTTGCATGAATTTTTTTTCACAGCTGAAAATACAGCATTATGGGAATTCAGTTTCAGTATTGTGATTGGTTAGCATACATTTGTAAGAAACATGTGATTAGTTAAGTTTTGCTATATTTCTGTTAATAAAAAATGATTTAACCCTTTATCTACCGCATTATGATTTACTGCAGTTTTTTTCATACAATATTTTTTTTTTTGAATCACTACATTGAAAATTAAGGGATATACATAAACAAAATAATCGACTTTGTGAAATTTAATCCGTTAGTGCTAATGAATTAATTAAAGATATTCAACTGTAAAATTAATTATATACACTGTTCACACATAAAATAAATAGTCAAATCGTTTTCTAAGGTCTTCATTAACATAAAAAAAAAAGGCACATTTGACATTAACTACTTTTTCGGAACAATACTGACACTCTTCGCAATCCGATCAAAATGTCAGCTGAAAACGCTTCTGCTATGAAACTATTCGCCTTCCCCGCTTAAATACTCATCATAGAACCCGTGCTGCCAAATATCTTGGACGAGTGTATTTAAAAGAATATTCTTGCTAAGTATCGTCAGAGTATTCGTAAAAATGGTTATTCTATGTAATTTTAAAGTGAGTGGTACTTATAAGTACCGTCGGTAGTTAAAGGGTTAAACATTTAAATTAAAGGGTTAAAATATGTACACCAGGGGTCGGCAACCTATTTCCCGCAAAGTTTGTTTCAAGGTACAATTCTTAGTGGCCCACTACACGTTTCTACAAATTAGTCAATTTTTTGAGTAAAGTTGAAAATTTTGAAAAGAAGCTTATTGACGTAACATCTTCAGAATTACGGAAATCAACATCTACGAAATTACGAGAAAATCTGGATGTGCTAACTCTAGCCATAAATCGGCAGCTATTTTATAAATTATTGGATGTCATTGTGCTGGGGATATTTAATTGCTCCATTGTGATTTGATTGAGTATAATCTACTTTCCGCTTTTGGTTCTACATATTTATGCGAAAAAAATCTATTCTCATGAAAAATATGTTGAGTCCCCAAAGATGTTGTTTTACAATTGAATGTTTAGAATCGTGTCAAAAATTGAAAATCACAAATTGTACCCTTGATATTGCGATATGAAGTAGAGTGGTGCAGGAACAAGCTTTGCATTAATATATATTTTGTATTTAACTATATTTTTTGAAGGGAAACACTTATATTTTTATGTTATTTATTTCTTATTTTAATAAATATGTTTAAAAGGTACATAACGTACACGATATGTGTACAATTTTATTTTTTAATTATGTTGAAGGAATAGTTACATATTACGGGTTGTTTATTTTTATGTTAATAAATATCTTAAGGTGATGCAAAATTAATGTACAATAAAATTATAAATATGTACTTTTCTACCTTTGTTCTCTAACTTTGTATGCATTATCACAGGAACGGAATTGTTTCAAGTATTTTCTACAATGTAGCACCCTGAATTATGTTGGCAGATTGGTTTGGCACGCCACAACTACAAGGTTGCCGATCCTTGATGTACACTATGCCTACAGATTTTATGTGTGCTTCATTTTACTTTGTTGTTGAAATTTTGAGAGATAATTCTGTTAGAAGTCAATAATTTTCTATTCAGTTTTTTTTAAAAACTGAAAAACAAAGTGAAAAGAAAAAATAAATAAAACAACAACTACTCTTGAGTTCATAAGAATTATCTTAATTTAACCTTTCACCCAGGCGTAAAAAGAAGAGAGCACGAAATGTTGTTCAGTTTTATCCCGTTCTTTTTTCTAACCTTTAAAACAAAAGTGAAAAAAGAAAAGAAAAAAAGGTTTTAGTCTTTTTTCATTGAATAAGAAATAATTCGAGCGCTCAACCGTAACTGAAGAGCACAACAGAAAGTAAATTTCCGAAACTTACGGAAACTAGAGGGAAAGGGTTGTTGTTCTCCAATAGGAGTCGAACGTTTGCGCATGCGTTTCGTATTCTGTCGAAGCAAGGTGGAACAAAGCCATTAATTTAACATTCGAGAGT
>BMAV01024578.1:262655-297943 GCA_019973955.1 Trichonephila inaurata madagascariensis
ATAATAGGTCTCCAGTTTAGTCCAAAGACTTTTTGTATCTACATTTGTTGTGTCTGGTGAATTCCAATTTCTTCCTGCTTTAGCACTGTAGGTTTTAGTACTTCTTCACTTTTATTTTATTTATATATATATATATTATTTGAAAAACATTTTTTTTTTCAATTATTCAAGAGTTTATCTCTTTGTCTAAAATTAGAAATAGAAAATCATCCGATTCTGTCTAATGATTTATTTTTTACTCTCAATGATATAGAATCAATGTGTCATTGACTCAAAATACTTATGGATATGAAATGAAGTTAAGTTTTGATGGAAGTTGAAATAATGTTTAACTAACAATGACATTATAGAAAACTTTAGTTGCTGTGGAAAATAATAAGAAGTGCATTTGTAATTTCAAGAATACTCAGTAAAAAGGTATAATTTTTTTAGGTATACAGATCCCAACCAATCATTCACAACGCTGTTTTGAATAATGCTAAAAAAAAGTATTTATTTCTTGACCATACCTCTCAATAATTTCAGTACTCTGATATATCAAATGAAATTTCTTCTGCAGTTGCGGTTGCAAAAATATTTATTTTAATAAGCCTCATTTTTTTAGTAAGCATGTGAAAGTCGATAGAGTCATTCTAAGTGCTGTGGGCTTATATAAGCTTAAATTAAAATTCACTTATTGAGATTCTGATATGTCAAACCCCATTTGCTGAAACTAAAATTTACAAGTAAAAAAATTTCTCAAGTACTGTTTGCATTTAAGATTTAAAACTATTTTTTTTATATGTACAAATTACTTCATACTATAAATATTTATATCAATTATAATTGATATCTTTAATAAATATAAATTGTATTCTTCAAGAAAATTATTAATTATCTTAATCGGGAAAAAAGAGGAGGAGGAGACATTAAAATGTCCGAAGAAAAGATGCTTTCTCTGACTTGCAATGATGGTGCAATAATATTTTCTTCATAAAAAAATTAACCTTTATAACTATTTAATTCTGAAAAAAATTAAATGAAATTAATAATTTGAACTTTTTACTTCCCGTTTGCTTATAATCAAGCTTGATTGATCTTTATTAACGAATTGAGTTATAATTAAGGATGTATATTTCATTTTGAACAACAGTTATTTTTACAGTAATAATAAATCATTCTGTATTTTTTTAAAGAGTAGAAAAGCTTACAAAAGATGAAAATGCCTTTGCCACGGTAGAATAACGGAAGGAATGCAGCCAAATGTATCAAATTATATTGAACGGATTTTAAAAGTTAATCCCTCGACTTAGTGTTGTGGAATAGCATAATTCGGAAGAAAAATTAGCGAGAGAGTGCATTACGCGAGTTTTCCAAAGATTTACGTGGAAGTAAGAAAGTAATACTACTGTGTTACTTTATTAGTTAAAATGCCTCAGAATAAAGTACCTATAGTTTTGATTTAAGAGACTGAAAAATTTTTCTGGTTAAATTTATCATAATAAGACTGAATATATACACTACGTAACATTAAAAATGCTACACCAAGAAAATTTTAGAGTAGTGGACTTAACCGAGTAATGCAAAAGATGTGAAACGCACAACTCTTCAGCACACATGGACTAGGATATAAAGAGAAGAACCAGCAGAATGATCAATATCCATGTCATTATTTCTGCCAGAGATATCATTGTGGAAGAAGACGCATGTAAAAGTAGAAAATATCATGCCACCATCAACGGAGGCAGCTCTAATAGATAACTTACTTTACGAGGCCTTGGTGATTGGAATAAGAAGAACGGATTGGTCCATGCTTCGAATCTCAACTGACACCTACATAGACACACCTACTGTTCACCGACTATGACAAAGATAGTTGGAACATGGACATGAGGTAAATTTGAGGGGTGCCAGTGTAATTCGAGCGGCGTCAACATACTCGTTCGTGGATCGGCGCATCCACAAAAAAGTGGCGGTGACTTCGCAAGTTACTTTTACCTCTATTTTGTAGAACATCCTTAATGTCTCCATATTGACCAAAACTATTATCTGGCGATTGTTTGCTAGTGGCCTGCACTCATGGTGTTCATTAAGAAGACTGCAATTGATTCCATAGCGCAGATGACTCCGTTTCCAATGATGTCGGCTACAGCGTCATGGACGACGGAATAGTCCAGGGTTATGTTATCAGGCGTGTCATGCTTCTATTTGTCTAATGATAGTCGCCGTGTACAAGTGTGACACCAACGTTACGATAGGTCCAGTTCGACCGCATTTGTGAAACGCCCTAGCACGCGGCATCAGGGTTTCGGTCACCATCGCGTACTGTATAGTAGGTCTCTTCTGATGCTGTGAACGTGATTGGATTCCTGCACTATGATTATTCAGGCGCTCTGAACGTGAATGATATGTTGCGAGCAAGGATACTTCCCTTCTTTCTGGGGGCTCAAAATCCTCTTTAGCAGCAGGATAACACTTGACCGCACTTTGCGCGCATGAATCAATGTGTGCTTCTAAGAAATACAGATGCTTTCTTGGCCACCATTCTTCCCTGATCTTCACCGATTGAACACGTCATGAACGTGATCGGATGTAGTTCGTACTCTGTCGTTGCTTTCAGAAGATGAACCGTGTCAAATATTTGTAAAGGAATGAAGATCCATCCTCAGGATGCCACCATGCTCTCGTTGATTGTGTATCTAGATGTGTTGGCCTTCTCGATGGCCCTACAAGCTTTTGAGCTGACGTTATTCTCGCTTCTGTGTTGCGTATTTCATTTCAAAATAAACAGCACTTATTGTTCGTTGCTGTCACTCTTAGTTTGCCGAGTTTCTTTACTTTCTAACCTCTCCTTAGTGTTACATTTTTAATGTCACGTAGTATAATGAATTTGTTTTTGAAATTAGAACTTCGAGTGCAAAATGATATTTGTTATAGTAATTGCATAATACTAATTTCAAACCCAAAAGGAAGAAATGCAAGAGTTATTATGGACAGAGGAAACTATGCCATTTCATTTGGTGTAAGAAATATATATTATGCGATAACTTCATCGGATGATATATATAATTCGTAAGACAATTTTAAAAACAGAATCGAATGTTCACTCTCTTAATTAAAATTACAATTATAACAGTGAGATATTGGGAAATAATTTATAAGCTATTGCTAATTACATAAGTTGAAGATAATAGCAAAAATATTGAGTTGTGTCGTACGAAGTTCTTGGAATTTTTATAATAATCCAAAATCAATTTTATTCAATATTCTTTAAGAATGTAGCAAATTTGTTCGATTTCTTACTCATAAAATAAAAAAAAATTAATACTAAGGTAAAGTAACCCAGTTTAAAATATGTAGGGTATTAAATAAGCCCCTAAATGATGTTTTTAAAAGGAGAAATAAAATTCAACATTCACAAATCTTAAGAATATAATTCAGTTTTATTTCTAAAGTGAGATCTCTTTATGAATACATACAAAAAATAATCCTGTATTACTTTTGTTATTTTTCATTCATTATTAGATTTATAAAAAATTTAAAGTACAAGTATTTTTTCCCCTTTGTATTTTGTTCCCACACGAGAAAAATTATTACAATTTTGTTTTATTCGTACAACGGATTCATATAGGTTTTCTATTTGCGTTTCTTTTAATGTTTATGTTAGTCAGATTATGCTTAGATTTGAATTTTATGAACATTTCATGTCCAATGTCTACTATCTTACAATTTATCTACTAAAAATTGGTACTTATCGGTTATAAGGACCAGGAAACCACAGACACGGCAATGCGTTGAAAACACGCCAAATTCTGTTCCGTCGTGCTAATAGCTAATGTGTTTTATCGAATAATATCGCCAATGTTCGTGTTGGTGACAGCTTGAAAAAGCATGCCCTAACCCAAGGTTTCTACAGCCAATCTTCATATATAAAATATTCATAGTAATTCTACATTCGAATGAAATGTTCTGTTTCTTCTTGGCGCAAAACAACCAGTTCTTTAGGCTTTTAATTTTCATAGTAATCTAATAAAAATTTTACTTCCAGTTTTGAGAATAATTATACAAGCAACCAGTATTTAGCTCATGTTACCTGATCTTCCTTTTTTTTTTAATGTTGATTAATTTGCATTATGTATAAATTATATTCTTATGTTTAGAAAGTTAGAAAGTATTCAGTTTCTTAACCGAAAAGTTTTTCAAACATAGTATACGAAAATTCGTGTTCGCACAATACTAAATAAACTATTCATAGATTAAACATTAAATAGATTGGAAAATTTAATGTAAAACATTAACAGAAAAACATGTTTGGCCTTTACTGTAAAAAAAAAAAAATGTTACGTACAATAAATACCTTATGTTGCTTCGCAATGTCACCTCCAATAATGCAAATTAACCATCAACGTTTTTTAAAAACGAAGTAACTATCTTAAAAAATGAAGTAAACATCTTAAAATTTCCTCTCGTATGATGTAACTCAAATGTATGTATAATTATGAGGCTAAATCACACATACCTTGTAGCTTATACTTTTAGTAATTTATTGAAACCCCTGGTGTGGTGGAATGTTGTGTTGAAAACACGAATCTCTTGGTGAAGCACCAAGTGCTCCATAGAATAAATTGTTTAATTTTTTTTCATTTAAATATTTACTTCGTAACACTGTAAAGTAGTATATAAATTTTTCGCACCAAATTTATATTATTTGTACCCCTATTTTAAAAAAGGCGTAACTGATATTTTTAGATGAGCATTTTCGAGGGAAAAAATAATTCTGCTTGGTTTTTAATGAAAAATCTCCAGTCAGATGGTTTTTTTTTTAATGAAGTTTTAATCAATTTGTGTATGTAAGATTATTTAATGGTTTCGTACTCGTAAAGGGAATTTTCCTTGACTCTTTCTTATACACATACATTATTAACCAAATACCTAAAAATGTGTTTCTTTTTTTTTCAATATTTTTTTCAATTTTTTGCTACACAACTTATCTATTTTAAAACTCTAAGATCATTTGAAAAACATTATATATTTTATTTTTAAAATCTTTACTAACGAAATCTCTCTCTTTCTCTTCATGTAGTTTCAGCAAAGTTACATTATCTTTATAAATTGACAGTAGTAATATCTTTATTCTGGAAACTCTTTTTAAACAAGTAATATAGAAAAAAAATTTCAGTCAATTCCTACTTAGGTCAACAACAACAACAACAACAACAAAACATCTTAATTTTATTGTAGTTATTTTTTATTAAATAGTTGCAATTAATATAAATATGTATATACATATGGCAGAATCACAATATTAAGTGACAAAATAGAAGGCGATTTTCCTTGTAATTTTCCATTTTCCTTTCTATACAGGGTGTTGGGCTATTTTTTGTTTGTTACTATTTATTAATTAATTAGATTAAATTATTCTAATAAAATAGTATAGTAAAAAGGAAATCACATTCTCAGAAATTAGGCCATCCCAGGTGAGATTCGGACCTACGACCTTTGGATAAGAAGTCCAACGCATTATCCATTGCTCTACATGGACACAACGAACGATTTTCCTTTCTATATATGCTGTTGGACTATTATTTTTGTTTGTTACTATTTATTCATTTTTTAAATTTAATTAATGATTTAATATTTGAAAAAACTATATTGACATCAAGTGTCATCCACTACAAGTTTTAAAAAATGTATTTGAACTTGAATGGATGAATAGAAAGTATTTTATTAACGATAGAAAATTTGAACAAAAAAATGATAAATAAATAAATAAATATATACATATGTACATATAGGGCGAGCGTGAACTAATAGTAGGAATTGAAAAATGACTGTGAATAAATAAATCACAAAGTATGCATTTCTGAATAAAGTCTAATTTTAAATTTTATCACAGAAGTATGTTAATTCTAAAGCAAAAAAACGAAAAAAAAAAAAAAAAATTAATCCGATAATCAAGATATATAACTTCGGCTTCCGTTCCAAACTGAAAAGAAAGAATAATAATTGAAATGCATTTCCATATACAATAACAAACATACTTATTTATTACTTCTAAAAATGTAGAAAGAAAAAGAAATGTTAGGCTCTTATTCTTTTACCTCTCTTACGGTAAAGAAGCTATGTATTTTAAGCAATTATAGATTCTAAAATTTTTTTTTGACGTTGATTGATTAGCTCTTTTTGTCTAGGCCTCTTGTCTAGACTTTTCTCGAATTAAATCTCGCATACAGCTCGAGGGTATGAAACCGAGTTACAATTTTGTATTGGAATTTAAATCCAAAAATAGAAAATAAATGATAAAATAATCTCAATATCAGATGATATTCTATAAATGACGGATTACATGGCGTAGGATTTTTATTGCCGCAAAAAAAAAGTTTCGTTATGATACCAGATAAGTAAAATTTGAATAAAATAAGATATTCTATTTATTGAAAATTATTTTTTTATGAATATTTTACATAGAGTATACGATAAAGATCGAAACTGAGTCCACGGTTTCTCCTTCTTTTTCAATACTAATAATCTTCAAGGTTTTAGATAGATTTGCTTAACTGAATTTTCTGCATTTCAGGCATGTGTCGCAAGATATTCTAGAAAAATATTTTGTGTGTTTTGTATTAAAGTATTCTTAAAAAGTGATTATGTTTTTTCTCAACCACTACAATTTCAAATATTAGTGGGCAAATGGGAACACAAAAAATGGAAAGAGCTTGCTCTGCTCAATATCACTGCTGAAGTGAAAATATGGCTTGTTCATGAGGTATTTTTCATGACCATTTTGGAGCACACGCCACTTGATTTATTGTACTATCATGACAGGGACACCAATCGGTACAAGGAAAATGGGAGCGTATTTTGTTATTGAATTATTTCAAAGTTTTAATAATTAAGTGATATTAAGCTATGTAGTTAAGTACCAAATAAAGGATAATTGTAAAAATATTTCCTTTTCCTCGCGATCGAAAAACATAATCACCATAATTTTCTTACCATGCGGAACAACCTCAGCTCTGTATACTCAATTTGCATAATTATTTTCATAAGTACATTATAACCAAAAATTATAACCAATCAGTTATAAATATTCGAAATATTTTCAAATTGAAAGTTAAATCACATTTCCTTTTCCAAAGCGTACATGATTATTTTTTCTGTAGTTTTATGTACTTTTAACAGTACATATTTCTTAACATTCCTTCTGAAATAAATTTTCCTATAAAAACAAATTTAATAAAATTATTTACAAGCCAATTTTTTAAAATTTTCTACCTCATTCTTGAACATATACTGATTTACTTTGAACTTAGGCTTATAAATTTAATTACCAATATTTTAAAGTTTAAGAGATTGTTGGTGTAAGTAGCAATAGACAAATAAAGAAGGTGAAGTAACACTGTTCTAATTAACTAATTAACATAAAAATAGAGAAAAAGAAATTTTTTTGCTGGATGAGTGATTATATTGAACCTACATACAGTCGAACCTCCCTATAACGAACCTCTATTTTGTGAACTTTTTTCTGGAACCAAGAACATTTTACTATTTTCTATGTAAAATAACCTCCAAATACCGAAGTGCATTTTCTATAAAACGAACTTTTTTTCTTGTAATCCGATTTTTTCTCCCTATTTTTAAAATATATTTCAGGACATTTTTCAAATTATTCTCTCTTTTAGCACATTTTATGGTGATTAGTGACCTTGAACTGGTATTACAAGGTGCCTAACTTAACTAGAGCAATGAAATGGTCATAATTTTTCAAACAAAAAACTCAAATATATAAAAGTAACAGATTTTATCAGTAATTAAATTCTTAAGGACACATGTGATAGTGTATGCTTAAAATTATTGGTACGTTTAAAATTACTCGTCGGCTTAAAATTAGAAAATGTCGTTAAAAAATTCATTAGTTTTAATGCAAAATTATTTTTTAAAGTTTAAAATATAGTGTATTCCTGGACAATGTCCCTTTTTTTCTTTTTTTTTTTTTTTTTTTGCTTTCCTTATAAATTTCTTTTTGATTGGTAAGATATAAGAAATGAATAGAATAAATAAATAAATAAATAAAAAGTGTGAATAAAGGCTTTTTTTTAAAAATATTATATTGAGTTGACGAATTAAATTTTTGGTGTCGTTTTTAAACTAATTACAAGAGGAATCTCTAATGAATTTTTCCATACAACGAACTGTTTTTCGGGATTTAGCTACTTCTTTAAATAGAGGTCCGACTGTATTTTTATTAATGGGGGAAAGCATGTTAAAATTCCTTTTTTTTTTGGTAATAATCTCACAAACAAATTATTTATTTTACCTTAAAAAATTACTGTTTTTAAGATATATGGAGGATTTGTTTATGTATACCAATGATATGATCGTGAATATATACTACCAGATCATACTCAAATAGCCTTACTGTTTATTTTCTGTTCTTCCGGAGTTATTTATTTCGAGCCCAACAGCAATCATCGAACAAAATAACGCCAACTTACTCAAAACTGCACCCTGGAGGCAAGTTAAAAGTATTGCCGTGCATGGAATGTTGTAGAAGGGGAGCTGTTGTATAGTTTCCCACATTCTCCATCTTTTGACTGTGCTTGTTAACCTACCTCGAAAGTTTCTTTTGATGCTTTTTTTACATAGTGTGAAGGTAGTTTGGATTCGGTTCACCGGTCCCCATCCCCGTCAGCAAAGCTTACGGTTAGCTGAGATCCCAGCATGATTTAACGTAGGCAGTCGATCGGAAATTTAATAGATATTTTATCGCAAACAAGCGGGGTTGCCTTTGAACAAATGTTGGAATTGGCGTACGCCTTTTAATATGCGTAAGTTTACTTTACCAGAAGCATTCTTTCCGGTTGCCGGGATACTGTGGTGTGACATTGCTCTGGGATCTTCAAGGAATCTTCTCAGTGTTTTAGCAATGTTCCACTGGACTGAACTTCTAAATGGGTGATGACTTAATTTTTAATTTGACGTAAATTGCGAAAACAAAAAATTGTTTAATAGAACTTTGTTTATTTGGTTTCGAGAGCAATTTCAATTCGTTTGAAGACGAAGCTTGCTGAAATAGTCGGCGACTTTTTATTTTTATGCCTCGACTACAATGTTGGGAATTACGTTCGCACAGCGAAACAGTAAGTGAACATTTCTTTTATTCTTTTCTGCTGAGGGTAATGAGTTTTGTTTCTGGTTTATTGGTGTCCCGTTTAAAGCGGAAACTGGTTTTTAGAATATGCAAACAAGTCAGTTGTCGCCCTCAACTAGGTTGACGAGAGAAATTTCCTGTATTAAAAACAACTTTTTCATCGTTGAGAGGCGCTTGTACCTAGCAGTGAGACCGAAATTAATACTCGTTACCATCGTTTGTTGACGAAAACTTGTCCAAAGAGTATTCCTATTGGGATTAAATCAATTCTGCATTACCGGTTCAAATTAATCCTTTTTCCTTCAATCTGGAAAGCGGAAGTCATAATTAAAATTTTTTAGAAGGAAACAGTGAAATCGAATTACTTTTAAACACACAAGAAAAACTAAAAGCTGATCCAAGGTGTGAGATTTAGAGACTGTTTTGCACAATGATATCTTTATTTCTTCATATATATACTTCATCCTTTTTCATGCGTAAGGTATGTGAGTTCATTAGATTGATTTATGCATCATAAATATAAGAAATTGAAGTAACTTTTAAAAAATTTAATTAGATTGTAATTTAAATACTTTTACTGCATCTGTTACGTTAGTTTAATCACTAAAATATTTTTGTTTGCTTGCTCCCCTGGATTTAAATTTAAAATAATTTAATAATAATCGAAAGCTTGTGTACAATAGTGTAAAATAAACTCTCAAATTGTAGAGAATATAATTTGAAATGTTATTGAAAACTTCTTATCAGTATATTTCCAGCATGATTAAGTAAAACATATTTTTTTAAAAGTATTTTTATTTGAATTTTAATCAAAGTTATGTTTATTTGTTTTTCTAAAAAATAATTCAAACTTTACATTTAGATTATTTTCTTTAGATCAATAATGATTTGTGGTACCACATAATTGAAAGTAAATCGGCAAAAGTATATTAAAATGTATTTTGCCTTTTCTCTTTAGTACAAAAAGAAAAAATTTCAGTAGATTCGAGCATGAATTATTTATGCGTTCTCAATTATGTTTATATATATATAATCTTCAAAAAGTTTTGAATACACCTCTACGGTTGCTAAAAAAGAGTTTTTAAACTGAATAAAACTAGATTTAATAAATCTAAATCTTATTATTAGTATTTATCAAGGAAATTGCGAACTTATGTTGTTAAAAACTTGCTAATGTATAAGAACTGATATATTGTTAAGAAAATTTTTTAATAAATTATAAAGCAAAGACAGAAATAAAAATTTTATTCGTAATATTAGATTGCTCTTCGTTGGTTCGAATTTACATCGTGCTAAAATTACCCCATCAGTCTAGAGCCTCACAATTTAAACCCTCCATGAGATGTCATGATAATGATTTGTTAATTTTTCAAAACAAACTCTTTATTAATTTTACGTAATATTTTATAATTTTGTAACCTTTTTAAATAGTATTTTTCTAATAAACCGTCTTTTTATTTTTAAAATAGCACGTTATTCTAATATGTAAAACCTTCGGACACGATATTAATTCAATTATTTGGAAGTTTCGATTTACACATCGTAAATTCTATACCAATTAATTTACATAACTGAAGTTTTACTGCATTTTTGAAAAATAAAGAAATCATTTCATTCATTATAAATTTTAATTTTAAAATAATATAATTTCATTTACAAAAATTAAATTTTTAGTATATACATATTTTGTACAGGGACTTATCATGTTTGGTACAATATGCCCCTGAAGAACTCAGTGCCAGAAATTGAAATCAACCAACCAACCAACTTAGAAAACGGAAAATCGATTGTAAATTTCAATGAGTTCACATAGCAAATCGTTGCCTCATATTTCAAAAAGACTTCAACAATAAATCTTTTAGAAACATGACGTTCAACAGGAGAGCAGAAATGAATCGGAACACTTTTTACCTCTTTCTACTACAACTGTAGAGAATCACTTCCAAAACAGTTTATGGAATATTAGCATACAGAAATAAGATTGATGGATAGATTCTATCACGCTTCAGTAATTTTCTTGATAGAAAAGTTTTGTATGTTTAAAGATAATATTTGCTTATGTTATTTTTATGCTTCATCGCGTGTAAATACTTCAAAGTTTACTTGATCACTTGGAGATGATAAATGATAATTCTCTTCAATAGAGTTTCGTATTTCAAAGCAAAAACATGGTTTCATAATTTAACCTTCAAAATATAGTGAATTTCATTGAAATATAATTATTCATTGTTGTAAGAAATAGAAAAATCTCATTGTGTCGAGATGCTGCATATAAATACTAAAAGTTCAACATCCGGTTTCACAATTATTCATTCTCTAACTTCGCTTTTCTTCAACTGTAAGATTTTTAATACTTGTTTATTATGACTTGTGCTTAGGAATATAATTCCTTTTTTATTAATTAAATTTTTAAAAACAAGATTATTTTAATTATGTTTGTTTTGAAGCTTTTTCTATCGTAGTGTGTGTGTGTATTTACTCAATCAATATACGTATCCTATATTCCGTTGCATATATTGTTTATTCGCGTTTTAATAATTACTTCCATTCAAAATAATATTTGTTTGTTAATTCTTTTTATTAAAAGTTAATTATTTTTAATAGTATCTTCCATTCATCATTATTATAAATTCTATTTTTTTTTTTCATTTAAATTGCTTTATAATGATAGTGTTCTCGTAGTTTAATTCCGATAATTACTTGAAACACTTTTTGGATTAAAAGGATTTAAAAATCATATGCACAGAGATTATTTATATGTTCCCTAGATGCAATAATTATTTATTTATTTTTTTGCTGTTCATTTGGCTTTGTTTCGGCCATTTTCTATTCTAGTAAATCGTTGATAGTTAATTTAGCCACGTTTATGAATATTTTTCATACTGCTTTTTAACAAAAAAAAAAAAAAAAAAAAAAAAACTACTTTTCCTTTATCAGAAAGAAACCAGATGCAAAATATTTGATAACGGGAAAAAGATAATCGTTAAAATTTCATTATAGAATTTTTTAGTTAACTCTTTTACGGAGATTTTGAATATAATATAATTATATACACATTATTTTCTTAGCGAAAAGGTAAAAAGATGTCAATGACATTACCAATCTTACTATCATCCTATTTTAAAATATTACATTCTCAAATATACATATATGCACGTCTTACTCTCTAATTATCAAAACACGGTATAGTAATGTATTTTAAAGGTCTTTAAGCATTTTTTTCTACACACAGAACATAGTTCTAAAAGATTGGAACGTGCATTCACCAACAATTTTCTTTTAACAAACTGTGCAATGATTCATATTTTATGATGAATAAATAAAAATGTTATTTAATTTTAGGTATATTCTTATGGAATATATAGAATCTTGATTAGCTCGCTTAAATATCGAATAACTTTCGGTTGTATTCAAGGAAATCCTGTTTTTTGATAAAACATTACAATCTCTGTTAAAAATCAAAAGGAGTTTTTATTTAGATTTTGATATTGTATTTATTAAAATCACGAACAATATAAAAAACAAACAATTTTAGACTTCTTTCAGCCTTGTGATCGTCATTTTTAAATTTAACTCACATTTGAAAAACTAGTTATACAAGTCGACCACTTTTTCTGAACAATGAGAAACTTATCAATGTTGAAACGAGCAGTGATACATCTGGAACAATAAAACTTTCAATTTTCACTGACAACCAGTGATTTGTACTTTGAATATTTTCACTCATTGTAACAAGTTACAAAGGCTCACGATAGCTTAAGTTATTTTTGTAGCTTTCAAAAAATGTGCTGCGAAAAAATTGCTGTCACGGAAAAATTGTTTTAGAAAATTAAATAGTTTGACAATTCGCTAAGGTCGTGGGTTACTTGTAAAACGAGGTCAAAAAATATTCTAGATTGAAGATTTTTTTTCATACTGATGATCTGGTTTTATTTTAATGTAGCTCGGCGGTTAAAATTTGGTTCACACAGACGTACTAAAACTGACCCCTCAAACAAGAAAGCATCATATATTTTATCGTTTTTTATTTAGGTTACGCGGCCTTGAATCTATAAGGAAACGTGGAAAGAATCGGAAGATGTGTTCATTATTCAGTTTCTTGCGGAGAATGCATTAAGTGTGTAATAGGAAATACAAATCAAACAGGAAATAAAATTTCTCTTAACAGGTGGATAGAGACCAATCATCTCTCTTGTTTATCCTTGAGGATTGATAGTGAGAACCTACATGTGGGTAGAATACTAGATTTCCATGCGTCCTCATGTTTTTAATCATGAACCTAATGAATCTCTTTCAACATTAACCCGCATAACTGTCGTAAGCATCGCGTAATTAATCTAGTTCTAAATCATCAGTGAGTTTAACAACCGCAAAAAAATTATAAACAAGAATGAAAGGATATTCAATCAACCGTTGTAAAAGATAACTTTTTATTTTATTTTTTCAAAATTTAAAAAAATTAAAGAATGATTTTCAACAAAATTATGTTAATAATGGGGATTATTATTTATTATACAGAAATATAATAATCCTTTTTAAAATTTCGTCAAAAAGAAATAAAAAAAAAGGGGATGTTTAAAGACTGGATTATCTTTTTTAAGTTTTTATACAGCTCTCATTGATAAAATGTTAGTATTAAAAAAGATTAAGTAAAAAACTAAGTTTTTGTTTATTAAAAAAAATACTTATATTTTATATACACTAACTTATTTACACTCTTTTAACTGCGGTTTTATCGTTACATTTCCTAGTTCTCTTACAATGATGGATTAGACATACTTTCTCATTAATTTTTTTGAGAATTATTTTGCATGAAAATAAATTTTAAATTCCAGTTCAAACCAGAAATTTATTTAATGTAATTTAAGAAAAATATTTTGGGTAAAAATTTAAAAAGAAATATAAAATATTTAAAAAAAAAAAAAACATAATTTTATTACGATTGACTCGATAAAAATTCTTAGGAAGATACGGTGGACATTTTCTTACTTACGATAATGGTAAAAGTGGAAAGTAATAAGGATAAGAGGTAATAAGTATGTAATGTAGATTTCTTATGTACAACAGAAATCGGTGCAAATATATTTTCTCAAGAATTTTTGGAGCAAGATCTTAATCAAATAAGGATGTAGTTACTGATATAATTTATGTCCAAAAATCAATATTTCACAAAGAGCATTTAATAAATGAAATATTTTATAAAAATTTCATCATCTTTTTGAAATAAAAACTCTATCTATATTATTTTACATTCTGGTTATTCCTGGTTTACATATTACACACCTTATTTTACTAGTACTACTAGTTCACATAAAAAGAGCTCTTAAATTCATTCTTAAGCATTAGTTTGACCGAAGTTTTGTTTAACTTCTAAATTTTTTCCAAGTAGTAGGCATAAATTTTAATATATGGAGAGAGAAGGCACACTGTTTGTTGAGATATACCAAATACCTTGAGATACCAAATATTGAGAGATATACTTTCCCTACAAAATCAGTTATTATGGTTAAAAAAAAGTGTGAATCCGTACGATAACAAATCGTGTGAAGTGTTGCATAAAGATAAAACTTCTATAGTTATGAGCCTCACAAAGTTACGAACTATGTAATTTTATCAGATGAACTATCAGACTGAGAATTTTAAAGAAGATCTCTGTAACGTTTCAAACGATTATTACAGAAAAACCATTCAAGCGTCATCTCCAAAAACTTTTTTTAAAAAATATGTGACTAGTGTTTAGTACTTTAATTTATTCCTTTTGGATGCCATAACTATTTGCTAAAAGCTAGTGAGTTTCACTTCGTCTTTTTCACTCTTCGGTATTTTTTCCTGTGGTATTTTACACTTTTCCACATAGTCTCAACAGACTATGATTGGCTATTAGAGGTTTTCAATCGGAGATTTAGATATAGCTGAGAAAGAAATGGAAAAACCTTTTGAAAAATTTCCTAGTCAGTGGGTCGGACTATTGTGGAGTCCACAAGTAAACCGAATGAAAATTTTCAGAAACATTTTCCAGCATTTTACACACATACGACCTTAATTATTTTGGATTTTTTTTCTGAGTTAGTTTTAAAAAAATTTATTTTCTGAGGCAAATTATTGATTCTGTAGATCAAATTTTTCTGTCTACTAAAATTATTTTCTTTCATAAAATTTGTTGCAAGTTAATGATATATATCTATATTTGTATTAGTACTCTAACGTTAATTACTAATTATAAAAATTTAACTCAATTTTATTTATATATTACAATTAATGGTGATTTAGCAAGGCTCATCTAGCAGTGCATTCGATAAGATACCACTAAAATTTCAAAACTATGGCTCAAACACGTATTTATTTCTTCTGGGAGGTATAATAGTTGAACCATGTACAATATTATCAGATACAGCGCATTTGTAATATGAGCTTATATTAATAATTTTCACGTTATAGTACCAAAAACTATAACTCCATTTATTAAATAAAAATAATGGACAAAATAGTGCAGTTGATTAAAAAGCAACGCATATGTAACTATTTTTGTAACTACCGTAAAATCCGGCGTATAGCGCGCACTTTTAACACGAAAAATAAGATCGAAACTTAAGGGTGCGCGTTATATGCCGGGTATAAAAACGATAGCTTCGAAAATAACCAGAGATGAGCATAAAAAAATTTACTTCTACGTGTATCGAAATACTGTTTAGTTAAAAGAAATGACTTGTCTTATAAACTAAAAAAATAGTTGTAGTTCTAGAAGTATACTATTTTTTCAAAAAAGTCTGGGATAATACTTCGAATAAATGACTTCAAAACATAAGAGTAATGTATACAAATATTTCAGATTTCTTCGTAAAAAAAAAAGGGAGGGGGGTGCGTTATAAGGCGAATATGCTTAAAAATGAAAATATTTAACTTGGAAAATATAGGTGCGCGTTATACACCAGTGTGCGTTATGCGCCGGATTTTACGGTAATTCTTACAAGCTATATAAAACCAAATAAATAAATGACAAATTAGTAATTAAATATATTATTGATTTAAGTATAATTATGTGAGTAATATGGTAATTTATATATATAATATAAATGAATTCTGAGTACCACTTCAATAGATTTCATCTCTCTCGTCATAATATCTCTTTTATAGTTAAAATCAGTGACATAACGTACACCCCCGCAACTCCCGCATCGTTCAGGGGCCCAGGATTCTAAGGGGTCCAAAGCCTGACTGAAGCCCAGTACGGCTTGTAGCACAAAACCTAACTTTGCGGAGGCACCCTAATATTCTCCGTCATGCCACTGATTAAAATGTCTAGTGGAGAATGATTCCAAAATATATATCTATACGACAATTAATTTTATTGTTTTATCTTTTGTTGAAAACCAAACTAAACAAAATGTCACTTTTTATAACGAACTATTTTTTTTAAAATTTCTTCTAAATAGAACTAGAAAAACAATTTAATTATTAGGAAAGAAAATTTTCTTAGTATAAAAAGTCTTCATATACTTGTAGTGCTTAAGATAAGCATTGTACTAAAAAGCTGGTTTGAGTTAATCTATAAGAGTAAAAATTGTGTAAAAAGCTTGTTTCTCCCAATGGCAAAATTTTTTTCATTTTCTTTTCATTTTTTTTTTATCAGCATAATTTAAGGATCTTTGGACTTTTCAGGAACTATCTTGGAATTACTGTTTTTATGATCTGGAAATTTTTTTTATTAAGGTTCCATTTTTATTTTCAGTTAAACATTTGAAAGTACTGTTTACATATGTTTAAGTACACTTTTAATGTGAAAGAAATTATTATTTTTTTATTATGTAAGCGGCATAATTCTGCTGTTACTATGTAGAATCTACGAATTAAGGTTACTGTGTAGAATCTACAAATTAACGTTAACTGTGTAGAATCTACAAATTAACATTAACTGTGTAGAATTTACAAATTAGCATTAACTGTGTAGAATCTACAAATTAACATTAACTACGTAGAATCTACAAATCAGTGTAAATGTCTCGCTGAAGTTATTATGTTGGTAGTTATTCGCTCATTGATAAAAAAAAATAACCGTAAGATTTCTTTTTTCTTGTTTACATATATGGACATTTTTTTCCCTTTTATATCAACTACAAGTTTATAACTTCCTAAATGAGTGCGTGTAGATAAATATATAAATATACAACTAAATAAATGAAATGTTGCATTGAAATAATTAGATTTGTTAATTTTGTATAGGCTTATATATAAAATTATTCATTATAATAATATTAAGAATCTTCGATTAATATTAATTTGTTTGTCCTGGTCAGTTCAGTTAAGATAGAAGAAGAAAAGTTTTCCAAATGATTTTACATAAAAGTTAAGATATACTACGTAATAATAATGAAATATAGAGTAGGGAATTTTATCTTACTTTTTATTATAAAAATAATTCATCTGAAATTGTGAAGTATTATTACGAAGTCAATATTTCATAATGAGATAGACATTCGTTAACTAAATCAAGCATTAAAAGAAAAATGAGCAAATTTAACTCGAATTAATTCGAAAGTGAACCAAAAACTTCTGTAGTAAAAATTGGACAAGATATAGATAGAATCAATTTTTTAACTTTAAGGTATCCGACTACTTTTGGAACCGTGATTTTGCAAAAGCGTATAAATGGATACTACTTATGATATTTAGTGTTACTTAGATTAGAAAATGTATATAAAATTGTTTTAAGAATATTATTACAATAATAAATTATTTAAGTACAATATTTTGACAAAAAATAAACATAGAATGACCCATTTTCAAAATATTCTCCTTTTGTGAAAAATGCTTTTATTATAATAATATTTTGTCTGTGTATAGCTCAGACCTCTGTACAGAGGCTCAACTAGAATTTTTGAAATATATAACTTAGAAGTGGTATTATCTATGTTTTACGACAACAGAGGGGAGAAATTTTAAGAAAAAACGCCTATAATTATTTCAATTGGCTATATCTCTGAAAATAATGTGAATTTTTCAAAATTCTTAGTTGAGCCTCTGTACAGAGGTCTGAGCTATATACAGGCAAAATATTATTATAATAGAAGCATTTTTGACAAAAGGAGAACATTTTGAAAAAAAGTTATTCTAAGTGAATTTTTTGCCGAAATATTGTATTTAAATAATTTTTTTGTCAAAATATTCTTAAAACAATTTTATACATGTATTCTAATATAAGTGACACTAAATATCATGAAAATTATCCATTTATGCGCTTTTTTAAATTCACGGTTCCGAATGTAGTCGGATACCTTAAATGTATTCTTATATTTTTTAAAAATAACTACGCAATTATTAACGAAAGGGAATTTCAAACATGTATTGAGATTGTTGTTTAGCTTTTATCCGTATTTTTTGTATACGAAACCAGTATAGCAATGTTCTGAAATAGAAGTTGCACGAAAACGACTCGCACGTACATATTAAATTTGGTTGTGATTTATATAATTAATTCATTTATTTTATAAAATATATTCCTAATTTTCAATATGACCAACAGTTGAAAAAAATATTTTCATACACACATGACTTTAAATCTTAGTAAAAATTTTGCCAATTTTACAGCAAATAAATAATGTTAATTGTTGAAATATAAATAAATCATACCAGTAATATTGTGCAATTTTTGAATTATGAAGTCTTTTATATATATGTGTGTGTTAAATTCAATTTCAAAGGAAGATGGTCCCTTTGATAATAATTATTTTACAAAAAATTTCTTTTCTTAAAATTTTTTAGATTAAAAAAAAAAAAAGATTTCATCTATTTTAGCTATTTTCAAATAACTAATTAAAATTTTTTCCCTGCAAAGTACATACTTTGTCTACTTAAAATTACGAAGTAACTGGTTATAAATTTACATTAAAAATTAATATAAAAAATTGAAATATAATTATTTTTAAAATATTCATTTTAAGTATTTTTGGATATTTTAGTATACTTAAATAAAATTGTCTGCTTAATTTTCATTTAAATTTTAGTGGCTGCTTAATGAATTCAAAAACCTAGTGTATATTTAAACTGAAAGGAATACTATTTCATAATAACCTTAAAATCGTTTTCGGATACGAGTATATTTATCAAGGTTGAATTCCAGACACAGAAGTTCAAATAAACTATTCAATTAAGTTTTCCTGCTCTAAGTATTGATGCCGGAAAAGGGGCGAGTCACATATAAACAATATTATAAAGTACATAGGTGTTAGTTCGTTTAATTACAGTTATACGCTTCGTTGCAAGAGGACAATATGGCGCGGTGCCATTGCTCTATAAGGTCATTGTCAAACTGTTCGAGGTTTGTCAGCCCAGCGAACGATGTCCTCAGTTGGGCCGTACTTTAGAATGACTCATCGTATTTACTAATTAATTCAACTGATTTAATTAGTAAAGTGTACAAATTATAGCTGTCATTGTCGTAATGAGCCTGGTGTTGAGAAGTTTAATTGGCGTAAAATTCCCTGCATTCCTTCAGGTGGACTTCCTATAGATGCAAGAATTATGTCTTCAGATTCTAATTAGCTATTACTTTGGTAGACATTTCGTTTTTTCAACTGATAGATTTACTATACACTAAACTGCATTAGAGTACCTGCTGTCTCCTGTGTCTACGAAAAATAACTGTGTAAAATGGGTTCAAATTTTGTAAAAAGTAAATTCATTAATATGTTCCATTTGTTTTTACTCATCTTTAAAGCGATGTTGTCTAATAATCAATTACATCAATAATTTTAATGAATTATAAATAAATATTTATGTGTTAGTATTTTTTATGTATCCAAGTCTTTTTACATACTTTATACACACACGTGTGTTTTCTGATCTATCTTAATGTGTGTTAATAATTTTATTTTTTTTTTCTCTCCAATTGTATCCTCTATTTTCTATCCATAATTCTACTATATATTAAATGGCGTCATCAGTAAGCTTGTTGGATTTTTTTCGAAATTAGAAAGTTTTTCAATTTTAGATTCCACACGCGGATTCTTTTTCTAAAAATTTTTTAAAAATTTATTAGTGCATGTTTTTTTATATTTTCTATGTTCAATTTTCAGTGGCTTTTAAACAAGTTTTTTTTTTGAACAATTTAATCCTTAAATGCTTTTTTTGCGGTCTCCAATGCTTATGGTTATTACAGATTAATATACTATTTTGCGGCTTTTTGTTATTAAAACAATTATATTTTTCATATTAATTTTAGCTTTTTTTAAAAAAATTTATATGCTTCTAAGTAGATTACTGTTTTATATTACAGGCATTACAGGGTTTTATATTTTCAGAAACTAATTTTAGTTTTGGCAAAAAATTTTAAACTGTGTTTTTTCTTCTTGTTTCAATCTAGTGATAAAAGCAAATAAAAAGGAGGGTTGGCACCTGGAAACTGTGTTAAACCTTTTAATTTTAGTCCTAAGCCTAAGAGTTTGCTATTGTATTACAGTCTTGCAATATTTCTACATATTGCTAAGCATTAAGTTGGAATTATGGCAATTTAGTACTTTATATTAATGATTAGATATATATTAAGCAATTATGCATCAAATTTTTTTTTACTTTTGAGAATTTTCAGAGTTGTAAAACTGTGAACTCGTTGCTTTAAGTAAGTGCAATAAAAGATGTACAGAATAATAAACATATTTAAATAGATCTGTATGAAGTTCATGAAAATAAGAATTTTTATTAGATATTTCAATAAATTATTGTAAAATATCATTAGTGTAGCCTTTTATTACTGAGCAAATAATTTTTCAGCGGTTAAAGAGCCACGATGTCCAGCTCTAAAACTATGTTATTTAGTTCCAAATTAAGAATAATATCAGCCATTTTTGTAACGTTAAAGGGACACAGTACGAGTCAATTGGCAAAAATCGGTCAAAAATTTAAATAAATTTGTTTTAGCTAAAATTATTTTTTGTACAATTTTTTATAGTTTTACAAAATTTGAAAGCTGTAAGTGTACAAAAATCCAGAGCTATGACAACTTTTATGTTCGTTTTTATTCACATCCCAGTGGCGTATAAAAACTTTAAACTGATTTATCTCAGAAAGGAAAAATAACTAGTTTGTGTCTTTATTAAAAATGCTAAGGTTTTTTTTTCTATTGTACCAAATGCCTTCATATTTTTTCTTCCTATTGCTATTAGTACATGCAACTAAAGTTAGTATGCATTTTTGAATCAAAGAAATACTTATTTTTTTAAAAATAATTGAATTTAGAACTTATACATTTCTTAAGGAATTTTCAATAAGCATTCATAAAAAAAAGTATTTTACGAACATGAATCCCGTTATCCAAAACCCATACCAACTTTTGTTATACATAGTTCTACGTACTTGTAAATCAAACTTTGTAAGTATATGTCAATTATTGTAGGAGAATTTAAAACCACTTCATAAATTTTATTTTAAAATTACTTCACATAAATTTTATTTTAAAATCACTTCATAAATTTTAAACTTTTTCCTTATAAAATAAATTGGTTAGCTTTTTATGGCATTTTGAACACAAAAACTGTTTTACATAATGCTCATAAATAAGGGGCAATCAAAAGAATCTTGAAAACCATTAAATCAAATAATTTTGTATAAATCGTACCATGTCCCCTTAACTTCTCTTTCAATAAAAAGGTCATGGTTTCCACTTCCTTTCTCTTGAGTTATTCTTTTATAAGTATGTTTATTAAACTTATATGTGGAAAATAAAACTGTGAAAGAAACCAATTAGTTATATTTAAAAAAAAACAGTAAAATTACATAGAAAAAAAGTCATCTAGACTAAATTATATTTAAATAATAATACAATACATTTGATAGCACAATTTCAAGAAAAATTTTATTTATTAAAAGAATATCAGGGTGAAGACTATATAAGCGCATTATCATTCAATATGATTGTTTTGATGATTATTTTTATTTGATTGTGATCGGAAATAGATTTATTGTTCGACTAACTCAGATTTGCATGCAAGTATTGTGAATAAAACCACCCATCTTCAAATCACATTTAGTTATAACAGAAATGTATCTTTTTCACTGGTTCCTTCTTTACATTCTTTTTTCCCCGCAATTCTCTGTTTTATTTAACACTTAGTGATTTCTTCATTCATTCAGTCAGTCGGTCTGCAACATTGTTTTTTTTTTAACCCTACAATTGCCCAACAAAAGAATCTTTTTTATCTACTTCAGGAGATGTCAAGCGAAAACATCAAATAATAGTGCAGATTTGTATAAAATAGAGGTAGTTGACCTCTCATGATCCACAACCATGATGATATTTCAATCCGTTCTCTTGAGTATTGTTTAATATATAAAAAAGTTTTTTTCATTCATATATATATATATATAGAGAGAGAGAGAGAGACGCCGGTTATAAATATGTACTTTCTACTTTGATGAAAAGAAAACTCATACCGTGAATGTATATGACAATATTTTTAATCTTCTTGGAAAGGAATTTTGTATTCAAACTATATAGAAAGCTTTATTTGGGGTTTTACCTGGATCAAACAGCTTCTTTAAATAGAATCCATATAAGCTTTCCGGGTTCCAACCTTTATTCATTTCACTTTTTTTTGGTTTTTATTTCTAAAACTGGTTGTGTTGTGACATTTGTAATTGTAGTTTGAATTTGTTTCATAAACACACAATGATAGGCTTAGCAAAAATTAGTTATTATTATTTTTTTTTTATAACTAAGGGAACATTATTTTCTTGTTTTAAGCTAATCCAAATTTATTCGAGCTCATTCCTATTATGTTGATAACAAATTATTTCGAATTTTATTTGAACTATTTTGATGAAAAGCGTAACATATGAATTTTTATTAATGGAATAGTTTCTCTATAATTCGTATTACAAAATTTTCCTAATTAGTAGGTTTATTAGTTTTTAGTTAAGGTTTCCTTCATGTAACGTTAAAAAATAAGACTCAAAATCCAAACCTTTTTTTTTTTTTTTTTGAAAGATGCTTCATCATTTATATTACACGCTGACCTCGTTTTATCCTACAGAACATCATTTTTTATTACACCACAAATTTTCGTCGGAATCACTCTCTTTTCTGATGTAATTTGTGTTCTATATTTTGTCTCTTACACTGTATTTCTAAATGAGTTTTTCACAATAGATGTTGAAGGGGGTAATGAGTTTTTATGGAATATTTTAAATTTTAAAGATTTACTTTAAATAAAAAAAGATGAATATATTACATCATTATGAATTTGTGTAAAAATTTGGACAGTTCTTAAGATGTTCCACGTTTGGTTCAGGTTTTGAAACATCAGGTGTTTTTATTTTATTTTTTTATTAACGTCGCAACTTAAAGCTGTACGAGGCTATTGGCGACGAACCTCGTAATTTTGAACCTCGGTCAAGTGATGAAGATGACATCTGTGATATTAAATACAGACATCTTTGAAGGATATATTCTAAGAGCATTATCTGGTTCTATGAGTTGTGCTCTAATGAAGCCTAATTAACTAACTGGCAACTTCTAAGTATTCAGATATTAAGTATTGTGGTAAAAGAGCAACATGCCAAATCAACGATTTATTTTCATTCGAGTTTTGTTTATTGGAACTGATGAAAAAAAAAAGAAGATAGAAATAAATATCACATACAACTGTCGTTGGAAATTTTCAGTTTTAAGAATTTTAAAGTACTATGTTTAAGTATATTATACAGAACTGTTTTCATGAATAATACTTAAAATAAATAATTTCTCTTTCCAACAGCGGACGACTTAGAAATCGTGTTTAAAATTTCTTTCTGTATAATTTCATGGGTTCTATTGTTTAATTTACGAATTTAAACAAAATAATAAAAAAGAAATCACTCTCGGTTGATGGAATTACTATGCCAATAATTTTATTATTAAATTTTACAGTCGTTTTTCTTTTTTTTTCTTTCTCTATCTTGATTCGCATATTAGAAGCCAGTATGAGCAAACAAGAGCTTTGTAAATGAATTCCAGAGTTTTCTTATTTATTAATTTTTAGCCACCAAGAGGATATTGTTTTATAGCTAGCAATTAATTGTACCAGATCTTTTATCAAATGCCCATGTTCAACGATGAACAATTTTCAAAAGCATGTTATAAGTGATAAATTTATCTTATGATTCGTATTGGCTTAAAATAAAATTCATGTAAAAATTAGACGATTTTTATCAATCAATTGATGTATTGTAGTTATTGGTACGTAATTCGGAATTCAAGAAAGAATTGTAATAGAAACAAATTTCTAAAATTTCTACGATGGTTGTGAGGCAACCACGTTTATCTTGAGAAATTTTTCTACGTAACTTGTCTTTCTATTAGGCCTATTTTTGGTAAAAAATGGTTTTCCCACTCAAAATTTAAATTTTTGCATTAAACAGTGAAGCTTATTTACTAAAACTGACAGTGAAGCTTATTTACTGAAGCTGACAGTGAAGCTTACTTACTGAAGCTGACAGTGAAGCTTATGATCAAGCTTATTTACTGAGGTTGTGTCAATAAAGTAATCTTACAATGGAAAGATTATCATAAAAGGTTGCTAAGGTATCCGAACACGTTCCGAGTACTTTTTAACAAAATAGCATATTTAAACTTTACAAATGTTTTTTTAGGACTCAATACCAATAAATACTAATATTTAACTAACGATATTTAAAATAAATTACTTAAACTGTACGAAAATCACAATTATAAGTAAAATTTTAGCAATATTTTTGAAAAACTTCAAAGCAGTTAGAGAAAAAAGTAATAAACTTATATTAGTAAGAGTATTACTAAAACAAATTAGATGCATTTATCTAGGAAATATACTAAAATTTTAATAATTTATTAAAATTTGAAAAATTTAGAGCTGATTGAGTAAACATAATAAGAAATGTGACATTCTTTATGAGACCATTATTTAAAAAACAGGTTATAATTAAAAATATATTCATTCAATAAGAAATATTTTGGTACGTTCTTTAGAAAATAACATAAATATCAGGTTCAAAAATTTTTATAGAAATACATTAGTACCATTTTGAGTTATCAGACTCGCCAGATAGATTTTAAGCAATTTAAATGCCCACTTCTGGTAGATCAAAGACCCACTTCCGGTTTTTTTTAACTTTATAAAATTGATTGTAAACTGGCCTCTAGGTAGCATAGAAACAAAAACAAAGCATGTTTTGTAAAGCCAAAAGTTAGCTCTATTCAATAAGATAAAAAACAAAAATATCTATCTTGACCGGATTTGGTCATTTTCAACGTATTCGGATACCTTAAATGTAATAAGAGCAAGGAAAATAAATTCGATCATTTAACGTGTGAAATATATTTTTAGTACGTTGTATTAAAATTGGAATCCACTTTTCAAAGCTTTATTATAAAAATTTGAATCTTAAAAACCTGAAATATATATATGTGTGGGTTTCATTGGTAGCTAAAATTTTCCAAATTTCTTCCATCATTTGAACAAGAAAATACAGTTGGACCTCCATTTAACGAACCTCTATTTAGCGAATTTTTCTATTTTGCAAGCATTTCCTGGCACCAAGAACATTTTATTATTCTCTTCGTAAAATAACCTGCATATAGCGAAGTGCATTTTCTATTTAACGAACTTTCTCTCTTGTGATTTGAATTTTTTTCTCCAGAAAAAAACATTTCTGGATATTTCAAATTATTCTCTCTCTTAACATATTTCATAGTGATCAATGGCCTTGAACTGGTTTTATCAGGTTCCTAACTCACCTAGAGCATTAAAATTATCATAATTTTTCAAATAAAAAATTTAAATAAAATTAACAGATTTTATCAGTAATTACATTTAAGGACTCGCACGGTAATGTACTGGTTATAAAATAATATATTTTTAAACCTACTTGTAAGCTTAAAATTAGAGAATATCCTTAAAATTCATTACTTTCAATATAAAATTATTTTTTAAAGGTGAAAATACAGTGTATTTCTGGACAAAGTTTTTTTTTCCTTGCAGATTTCTTTTGGATGGGTAAGATTTATAAAATAAATAGACATCATTTTACAAAAAAAGTGTGAAAAATTGCTTTTTTTAATAATATATAGTGCTCATGAATTTAAAATTTGTTTTATATGGGGCTTCTAAAGCACATTAAAAAATGAATATCTATTTGACGAATATTCCGCATAACGAACTTTTTTTCGGGATTTAGCTACTTAGTTAAACAGAGGCCCAACTTTCCTTTATTTGTTTACCTTCATATTTTAAAATTCTATAAGAAATGGTTTTGAATTATTTTTATAATACATTTTTTAATTAATGCTCTGTATTATTTTTATTAGAAAATCGATTGCAACAAATATACATATTAATAATGATTTTTTTTCTACGTCTGTTGTACCTTTTTTTCATTTTTCAACTTTCTAGCCTTTTAAATCCCTTAATCCACTTCATGTTTTCCCCAAAATTTTTGGAGACTAAAATAGGCACTTATTGAGTTCTTTTCTATGACTGTCATAACTTTTGGACCACGATTTGACACTGAATGTGTTTTAAGCAACTGATTGATATTTATAAACAATAAAAATGAACAAATATATATTTTAATTATTTTGTCATCGCTGATTAAATATTATACATAAAAAACTCTTTTTTATTCTTAATTAATTCAATGCAATTTTAAAGCGTTCATCAGCATTCTTTCCCATGAAAAGTAAATTAAATAAAGGAAATTTATATGAATGTAACAAAAGCATATAACATTCATTGAAAATGTAATGGACGTCCCATGCCGTCCATTAGTGTGAGAGGGTCGGAAGGAAGATTAGCAATCTTCAAAACAACTTCTATTTATTCACAATAATCAACAACAACACAAATTCAATAACCCAAGTTAAGAAATGCACCAATTACCAAATATGTGAAGCAATAGCGAAGTAGACGAGATACTAGAAGACTTAATAAATCGGATCACTTACGTACAGGCAATGCACCTTCTACTTCAAATAGACCTAATCAAATTTAATCACTAATTGAAGTAAAAAATCGTCAATCTTAATTTTACTCATATAAGCTACAAAGTGTTCACGCTTAATTTCACGTTAATCAATCACTGCTATCCGCTAGCAGTCTAACCTCTCTCACTCTAACTCGAAAGTTTAATCTTCATATACAAGTCTTAATTTACATAATCGTACCTTCTTCGGAGGAGGAAAGTTTTTAATAGAATAATTTTTAAAGACCTATTATTCCCCAAGAGGACTATTAGTAGGAAGAACGCGGGTAGACCCGTTACAAAGATTAATTTTTCATTTAACAATATTCTGTCAATTTTGACACATTTGACAAGATAGTACATTTTTAAAAAAAGAAAAATCATAAAGTACTCTTTCCCCCAAATCAACAGAAGGTTAAGGCTGTCAAGGTTAAACTTTTGTTTTGAATTGTTTTCATTATGCGGAAGTTTGTTTGGGAAACCCTCGGCTTAGACACTCCGACACAGCCTGTTATAAAAAAAAAAAAAAAAAAAAAAGAACTTAACATAAAGCGTATTTTCCTCGAAAAAAAAATCGACCTTTACTGTTCGTCGTGTCGGAATTTTGTAAATTATCTGGTGCGGAACCAGTTTACGACTCCGCGGATAATCCGTTTCGCTTTAACGGCCCCGGAGTTTCCATCTGTTCCCTAATCTCCGGTTTAAATAAAAGTTAGTGAAGGCAAACTTCATTTTTTCTTCCACTTTCTTCATATTTTAATGATTTAAGTAAACAGAAATCAAAAATTCTTTCAAGGATTTGATTGCTTAAAGAATTTAATTTGTTTTAAATGGAAATATTTTTTTCCTTTGATTACATGTTTCCGATTCCGTCTTTCGAAAATATTCTCCAACCGTCATTGATATCCCACGATGTTTGTAGAACGACATTAAAAAAGCAATATCAGCATTAACAAGTAATATAAAAAAAAAATTTTAAGTCTATTCCCTACTTAGGGCGACAAAGAAAATTTTTATTTTAGTTACTTTTTATTAAATAGTTACAATTGATGTAAATATGTATATACATGTGACAGAATCAAAATATTAAGCGGCAAAATAAAAAGCGATTTTCCTTGCGATTATCCATTTTCCTTTCCGTATATTGTATTGGACTATTATTTTTGTTTGTTACTATTTATTCAATAATTAAATATAAATATTACAATAAAATGGTAAAAATAAATCACATCCTCAGAAATTATAGGCCATCCCAGGTGGGATTCCAAACCACGACCTTTGGATTAGAAGTCCAACACGCTAACCATTGCGCTACAGGGACACAATGAACGATTTTTCTTTCTATATATGTTGTCGGACTATTATTTTTGTTTGTTACTATTTATTCATTTTTTAATTTAGTTAATGAATTAAAATATTTGAAAAAACTGTATTGACATCAAGTGTGATCCACTACAAGTTTAAAAAAATGTATTTGAACTTGAAGGGATGAATAAAAAGTATTTTATTAATGATTGAAAATTTGAACAACACACACACATATATATATACTGTTAGTTCCCTTTCTCCCTATATATATATGTAAGGATAATTAAATTAGATTTAAAATTAAATTCCCTATATAATACTTAACTTTTATTTTCAATTACATCTTCAGGTCTTAAAGTAATCACCCAATTATTTCTCCGAAACAGATGGCCGAACCACTAAACACTTTTAATCCCAGATCATTATATATAATAGCCCTATATATCAGCATTAACTTTCAAGTACAACTCGTAAAATAAGAGATACTTCTCACATCTGGGCTTAAGTGGTAAAAACACTTAGATTTCATTTTGGTGTCCTTTTTCTCTCAGCGACAGATCATGTAGAGAGCTCGCTGAATAAAGACCTTTTTTTTAAAAAAAATTAAGATTGGTTCTGACTTGAAACATGTCATATATATAGGGAGAGAGGGAACTAACAGTAGGAATTGAAAAACATACATCGTATTTTTCCAATATATTTTTTTCATAATATGTAAAATGATGTATAACAATGTATGACGGCAATGATGCAAAATATTGAAAATGCTGTGATTGAAAATGCTGTGATATTTATTTGATTTAAATTATACTATAGTTATTATTTGAATTAATTACGTTTATTGTGGGACCAGTCCCCCCCCCCCCCCAAACACCAAAAAAAAAAAAGACTTAATTGCAGTAGATGATGGTGAAGTAGACTACGTTGTTTGAAATTTGCCCTTTGCCTCATCTTATACAAAAGGCAAGTTTTTTTTTTTAATCAAAAAAGGACTAAAACAGATATTATTACATTAAACGATTTACATTTAATTCTTCTCTCTCTCATTTCCTTGTTTCAGTTAATGATAGCCCTATATCATGATTAATTGATTTCCTTAAATTCTATTAAATGGGCTATTTAAGTACTATTCTGATATACTAATTTATTTAATAGTATGTCAAAGTAGTAGGTATGTCATCAAAATGTCCTTAAAAAGTTGAATCTTTCCCCTTTTACTTTTTAAACAAGCATTTGCTCACCAGATTTGAATTAATTCTTAATTAGATTCATTAAGGCCAAAAGAGGTTACTGAACCAGGAATTGCGACTAGGATATTGTCACTTAATAGGCGGATATTTTTCAACTGAGAACTCTTTAAGACCCATTAGTCGCGATCAGACTTTTCATGAAATGCCCAAATAAATATTTACTTAGAAAAACATTTTCCTTTTGTTCGTATAATTACTCTTAAATGCAGAATACGTATACATCTAGAAGTCATTTCAATATATTTTGTTAAAATTAATTCCCGTTAACAAAAGTTGTGTTAAGTTTTTATCATTTTTAAAACATCGCAAAAAAAAAAAAAAAGTCAGCATGCAATACCTTAGATGAAATATATTAACGAAAAAAAGCAAACTTCATGACTATAACTAATGAAATATGTAACAAATTAGACTTTTAAATATCAAGACCTTCATTAAGGAACAATTATCGGTATATCCATATGCATTAATAATTTCGAAAAATTATTATTATTTTTCCATTGGTTTTTTAATACACATGTAGTATATCTAAAGGATCTTAGATTTAATTAAAACTAAATTGAGTTCATATCAAATGAAATTATTCAAAACCCTAGAAAATCAAACTTCCTAGTCCCAAAATCTGAGCCATAGTTTCGAAAAAAATTCAAAATTTAAACAAGTATTATCAGATATCACACACATTGCTAAACATCCGCTTTCCAAATAGTTTACATGTCGAAAAATTATCAATACTTTAAATGCTTCTCATCAGTTTAGTTAAATGAATATTTGAATAAAAAAAAACAAAAAAAAAAACAACGCATTATAATTTCATAATACTGGTCTTGAAAAAAAAAAAACTATATACAACAAAAAAATTAGCTTTTACAGACATTTTTTTAAATATTTCCATTTGATGAGATGAATCCACTGTCAGGATATGTTTCATTATTATATTTATATTGATTTATACATCAAAGTTCAAACGTCTTTGAAAAAATATACTTTCATCAGTCTCTTTCTGTGTCATTTTAGCAAAGTGCCTGCCAGAAAATAGTGGAATTGAATAGCCAAATATTTTATAAAAGCAGCGCATAAGAGTGCTAATTCACACGCGAGAATCCTCATTTTCTATCAAAATGGTTTCCTGCCCGTAAATTCATCACATAAAGAGTTTCCTATGGAAAACAAAAGACTCGACCCACACAAGCAAAGGCTGATGTCCTTCCAACAGTTTACGATCGAACCCAGTGGAAAGGACTCTCGAGCAAGTGATTGTTGTGGGTCAACAGCTCATCAGAAGCGCTTGGAATGTTTCCGCTCAAACAGACACCCAATAAGCATGAAAATATTTCATTCCTTGCTTTTCATGCATCGGCTCGGTTCCTCTAGCAGTCTTGTTTCCTGCCAACTAATGGTTTTGTGTCTGTGCACATTCGTATGTTTCCGATTTACAAGGCAAGAACATCTTGTCTACGATATACTATCATAACATAAAAATTGGGTGAAATGATTTTTATCATTTTGGACGATTGATAGATTCGCAATGACAAGCAAAGACTTTTGGATTCTGATATTCTTTGGAATTAATTAACTTTACGCAGTAGCGCACACAGAAGTTTTCCAAGGAGGGGGTCCAGGGTCGAAAGTCCACCATTCTTGTATTATGCTCCTTTTGATTTTGTCGATTTTGGGGAACAAAAAACAGTAGAAAACTAATTATTGAATAAATAATTAGTATTAATTAATAAAATTAATCATTAAAAATAAATATTTAAATTTTACGTATTATATACTTAAAATTATAATCAATCGGGAAAAAAATCAAGGGCTTTGGGAGGGGTCCGGACCCCTAGGACACCCCCCTTGTGTGCGCCAATGACTTGACGTAATTAATAGTTTTTGAAGGTTAAAAGTTTTGTTTCGTAACATTGATGAGACGATGGAGGAATGTTTCTGCAATCCCCCTGACTGTTTTGATTTTAATTCAGTTTTGTACAAATCACTGTGCCTCTCTAATTAGGTAATCTATTTCATAATTAATGATTTTTAACTGGAAATTCTGTTAGGTAACACTAATAAGTATTAGTCAATGGATAAATGTTGTAATCAATGGCGTAACGAGTACATTTGGGCCCCCTGAAAAGTCATGTTTTGGGCCCTCCAGTTGGATTTCACAAAGGGTAGGTACTTGGCGGCAGTCAAGCTTTGGGCCCCATAGAACCCTACCCTCCCCCCGCGATTCGGGGTTTGCGGGGGTGTACATTACGTCACTGGCTGTAATCCAACTTAAATGTTTTCGCTTATTCCATTACGTGCATATTAATCACTGTGTTTCTCTAAATGGATAATCCAGCCATTTTGGAAGTGTGAGATCTTATAGATTTGAGCAAGAACTTATCAGATTTCTTGAAAAATTAAATATTAAGTTCAGTGCTTTGAGTAATTAACCGTGTTTTAACACCGACTTTTCTCCAATTCTAACAGTAAGTCTAATTATCATTTGACATCACACACATTTAAAGGAGTCTGAGCTACACTATTTCCTTAATTTGAAGCTGTCATTGTTTACTCGAATTATGTATCATCGCAAAGAAATCGATTGAATCATATGAAAATCACTTAAGACACACTGTTATAAATTAAAACAGGATATTGAATAAAGAAATAGAGAGAAATACATCACATTATACATTTTTTTATTCACTGTTTTAAAAGTGACGCAAAATGCACAATGTGGTCTTGTGAAACTTTTGCTTAGTTAAATAGTTTTTTTCTTGTTTATGAGATAAGGATTGTGCAGGAAAGTCTAATGACGAATAAAAGTTCTAATGTTTTTAAAAGAAAATTTGAAGAAATAAAACTTATAAAAAATTTAGCAGAAATTTAAAAGGGCATTTAAAATATCATTCTACCAACAAAATGTTATAATCCTTTCATTGTAAGACAATGACATATTTTGTCTGACTTACTTCCAACAGAATTGAGGAGCAATTATATATATTTAATAATTGTGTACCTCAATATTGGGGAGCAATACCCTTTTATGCAATTTAAATTTTACATTCAAGCTTCTCTCTCTTTGAATTGATTTATTTGCACTTCTGAATTATTAATTACCTTCCATTGGTTCGAACTTTCCTTACAAGATAAGTCCAAATATTGATGCATCTTTCTTCAAAGCATTTTGTTTGCTGCTCTGGAAGTGTCGCAAAAAGCTCCATCTTGTTCCAAAATGAAATTAATCCCTCTAAAAGTGAATAATACGAAAATAGTTGCACGTCCAAGATTCTCTGTTCTGTCGTAAGTTGAAGCTTCTTTACTGAGCATCAAAAATCTCTGCATTTAGTATGTCTGTTTATCCATCTTCCTCTTTCTAAGATCGTATCAATATACTAGTTAAAATCATCGGGTTCATCAAGATTAAAACGTGTCTCATCCCAAAATGTAGTTTTTAATTCACGTTGTTTATAGCCCAATTTAGCCAAGTTTCTTTTGTATAACTTTATATTTGTAAGATGCTGGTTTTTTGAAATTCATTTTGACATATTTTGTGAAATCCCAGTTATTTAAAATACGAGTAATCGTCAAGCGCGAAACTTTTCCATGAAAATTACTATCGATTTCAGCAGTGGATGTTTTTCACAAGGCAGGCAGCAAGAGGTCTTTCAGAGTATGTCTTCAATCTCTGTGAGACAACTATGATTTTGGTACAGATCTCTCTTCTGTACGTAGCCATCAACTCCACGTTTGATCCCATTTTCTTACAGCTGTTTTAGATCTTCGAATTTCTGTAATTATACGGGGAATTGACATTTTACATGCAGATAAAAACTGCACTTTTCTTTTTTTCAATTTTCGTAAATCCTTTTCCTTGAGGCATTTTAACTAATGTCTGTCAGAGAGAATTTCGGATCCTTTGCATGAATCAGGTTAGACCCGCAGTTAAACCATTTGCATAGCGATCTGTAATTATTCACTCGCACGATAAATAAAATAAGAAATGTAATTTCCCTGATACTTATTAACATCTAAAAAATAGGGTAAAAATTATTTTGATTTTTTTCCCCATAGATTTGTTTTATGCTTACAAAAAAAGCAACTATTAAGGATTTTCGAATAGATACATTAAGTGAGTGACATATTCTATCTCGTGCGCAAGTATATTTAACTCAATACTTCTCATTTTTACTGTCCTAGTAAAAATGAGAAGAATTATGTTACATATTGATATAAATTTGTTGCCTGATAATTTTATATTACTTTATAAAAGGGTAATAGTAGAAACTAATGGTATAGAGTTTATTTATTTCATGCAATGGAGGTCAAACATCTAGTTATTTTTAATAGTCTAGATTTAATTCTGCGTTTAATACATAAATTCTATAAAATAAGTAAAAAGAATTATCAGAATTTAACGTTTTACAGAAATCATTTTACTTCATCTACATTAAATGATGTTAATGAACAATGTATATCCGTACCATTAGTTATACAGATATACTATATACTAGCGTTTCTCAAACTGTCAAACGCTCCCCCTAGGGGGCGTGATAACCCTACGTGGGGGGCGCGAGCATATCGAAAAGAAAAGATTATTTTAAAAAATTATTAATTTCCTGAAAGGAAACAAAACAAAATACATTCTGACATAATAAAAAATAAAATACACATTTACGTTGATATAACGCACTTAGAAATGCACTTTACTTTATATACTGCACAGTGCATTTGATAATTTTATATATAATTTAATTATCTTAACAATACTAAGTTAAGAACAAGTTTGATAATTTTTAGTGACTTTGTGGGCTTGTGTGTGTGTGTGTCATATGTAAAATTATATACAAAAATCAATACTTATCTTTAAAATTTGCATGGTTTAAAGTCGTTTTGTAGCTTTAGTATCAAAGTATATTTTATTATTGAATTCACAATACACTGTTATTGTATCGAGGGTGGAAAGGAAGTGGGGTGCGATGAAAATTATGTTTGAAAACTGGGTCGCAAGTACTGAAAGTTTTAGAAGCACTTCTATATACTGAAATAAAATTACAAGAATATTAATATTTACTGTCTACTGTTAAACGAGAATACTTACGTGATCTACTTTTCGAACAGTCACTATAGCTCAGAATATACAGTAAAAGATCATATTTTTCACTCACACACATTAAATAATCTTTTATTAAATAAATTTGTTGTGTTGTTATTGTATAGTTAAATTTATATATTAAGTTTAATTGCGTTTAGCACAGCTTTTTTTTTTAAACTCTTCCGAAACTTGACAGATAAAACTATCGAACTTTTTGTTCTGAAAACTTATCACTCGAAAACAATTAAGCAATATTCATTCTTCAGAGCTAGAAAAATAAATAGAAGTTTGAATTACACGGAAGTCCAAATACAACAAGTTTAGTTCTATAAAATTCGTTTTATTATAAGTTTAACAAAATAAAACTGGTTTTTAATTATTAATTTATAATGCCTCAATAAATCAAATTGCAAGGATTGAAAAACACGATTTTTCCCCTTCGAATCTACTCATTGTCGATGATATTTAAATAGATGTTTTATAAATGAGTTTAAATTTGCTCAAATCAAGCCATTCAGATATTCATCTAGGAACAATCATTGATTTATATTTTTTTTTT
>BMAV01024578.1:302943-328139 GCA_019973955.1 Trichonephila inaurata madagascariensis
TTGCAACTCCATTTTCTTTCACAGACATCCTCATTATCATTAATTTAAACTAATTACCAAAACAGCGATTTTTAAACCATCAATAAGTTTCTACACGTAAATCAATTGTGATGTGTGTTCTGTGTTTTACTATAAAGATAAAATGGTGAGCACTTTCATTCTATATTTATAAATTAGCAAATACCGATCAAAGTCATAAACTGTTAAAGGAAACAAAAGTAAATAAAGATTTGTTTTCACAACTTTCGCGTATTTACACATTGCATATTTTTATTAACATGAAGAAATTAAAAAAAAAAATTATTTATAATTCTTGTTTTCTAAACAGGCATTTCATTATGGACGGCTTTCAAAAGAATACAACTCAGCGGCATGGTGAAAGCAACGACCCTCGGATACCAATAGCTTGGCGTCATCGGGAGATGACCTTCAACAACCCTAGTGCCAGAAGGACTTCTTCTCCATCTGTTACATCATCTTCGTCTGACGACCGCGAAGAGGTTCCAATTGTAAGACAACATTATAGACCCCTCAGTCGCCATAGCAACATGAGCAATATGGAAAGACGCGATGATCGCCTGGATCATTACGCTACGATACGCAATGAAAGATTAGAGCATTTTTCATCATCGAGAAGTGACAGAATGGACTCATATTCCCATCGTAATACTCCACCCGTAGAAAACTATTTTCATGGTCCTTATAGGAATTCAGTTAATGGATCAACTGGTACTTTGCGATCAACAAGAAGCGTACCAGCTCTAGCTTTTGCAGCTGCAATGGAAGGTCCAGATCCATGCCCAATACACGGAGGAAATCATGGGCCAATGCGAAGACATGGTTCTTTGTTTGACATTAGATCTCCACCTTTAGGAGGACCGCTGAGCTTAGCAGGTCTCGACAAGAAAAACTTTTATGGCTCAAAACATTCTCTTATTAATGGTCATCCACCACCGCCACATTTTCAATTCCATCCAGAAATGCCACAGTACTTACCACCTCATATGATTAATCCTATGATGCGACAGCCTCACCATTTAGGGATGCCAGTTATAATGGAGCCTATTCCTTTACGAGATCCATTCAATAAATCCATGACATTTCAACGTAATGGTGTTAATGGATACCCAACAAAAGAACCAATTGATCCATATAGCGTGGAACAAGTTTGTTGCAAAGGCCATTTGATAGTTTTATGGATTATTTTAGGTGTAGTTACAGTTGGTGTGATTCTTGGTATCATAATGGGTGTCACAATTACTTAATTACTTCCCAACACAATTTTGATTTCTACTTTATAAGTAGATGGAAAGAAAAAAAACTGTTTCAGATATGGAATACAAAAATCAAGAAAATAAATGAGATATAGATAGGGGGAAATGAGTTTCATATGACTGAATGGATATCTTTTTTGGAATATAATTAACATATCTTCCAAGAAACAGATTCCCCCCTTCTAGTTTTGATGAGGTTTAAAGATTTTTTTGCTTCAAATTATATGCGTCTAGGTTACTAATAATCTGAAAATTTCTATATAGCTTTTGAATGGCAGATAAACTGTGATGAACGAATCCTAAGAGTTTGTTGTAGTGCATGGGCTAAATGTATTTAATTTAGCTTCAAATAAACTCTTTCAAAGCATTTATGTTTACAGGTGAAAAATATAATGAATTAGTGCTATTTATTTTAGAATCCTGATATGTTGGATGTAAAAGATATTTTAAGACATTTACTGAAAGGTGGCTAGAATTAATATGAATAACAAATGAGTCCATGGTAATAAATTGGTGTACAATAGAGAACAAAATTATTTTCCGGTCAAGGATATTTGTATTTAAAATTGTTTATAAATGGTGGCTATGGTTAAATGGAATGCATTGTTATATTGTATATTATATATTTGTTAACTTCGATTTACATGTATTAAAGTTATATTTCTTTGCAAAAATAACGCATAGTTATTATTTTACAAGATACAAACATATTTATTACCTTAGCACTGTAAAGTTTATACACATTTCTAATTGTATATGTTTCTAACAATATCATAAGATTATAGTGAAAATCTATAAAATGTTAATACCGCTGGAGTTCTGTTTTACAAAGATGTTTTTATATTCAAATAATATGAAAACAAATATAAATATCTCTCTGTATGAAATGCATATTTCTTCACAACGCAAACATAAAAAAATATCTAAAGACGTTATTTTTAAAATTTGTCCCAGCCAGTATTTTATAAATATGAAGCCTTTTTGTGATTTGCAACAGGCATTGGCTAAAAGTAATTTTCTTGGAAATATATTTCTCCTCTCCTCTCAAGGAAACAGATACTTTTTAAAACAAATCAATATATTTCATTTAATCACTTTTTAGCTCACAGAAATCGTCTTGCATATATTTAATACATTTTTTTCGTTCCTTGTGCATGGATCAGTTAATGTTAAATTAATATCTTCCAGCTTAATAGAGGATTCCTTATTTCATCTTTGCTAAATACCAAGATTAAAGAATTACAAGTTTCTTTGGTATACTATGATTCTCAAAACTTTCAATAATGGTTATGAATATAAATAGAATAACCTCATGTCACTAAATGATGGAAGATAATGAATTTAGTTTTTGAAGTGATAACTTTCTATTAGCGCGATTTGCCGGAGAGTGAACTTGAATCAACGTCACGCTCGGAAATGTAACACTCATTCGGCTTTTTTCGTCTTTATTCGGACATACACATCCCTAAAAAGGAAAGGAGGGAAGTTTCCCCCCGCCACTCTGAAACCGGTAGTTTGTTCCCCTTACCAATAAAAGTAAAAGTAAAGTTCCTAGCTTCGATCTAAGCGGAGCTCCCCCCTCCACTTCTTTCTAGAGCAGGAGTGGCCAACCCAATTGACCTCGCGGGCCAATTCGGAAAAACTTTACAATCCCGAGGGCCGCCTATAAAAATATATATCTTTATATTAGATTTGGATCCATTACAAACATTTGTTGGAGTGAAAATTTAAAAGACTGATAAATTGTTTTCATTGTTTTTCATGTATACAAACATGGATAGTATAATAATAATGCAATGGTCAAATAATGTTTAATTTATTTCATGAGTGAGATATCTGTTTCTCAACTCTTTTACTTAGTTTTTGCAAGTCGATCTCAATGCATGAGTATTATTTGCGTAATGTAATTGATGTTGCAGATTTTTGTGCGTTAAGTTTGAGCACGATTTATGTTTGATAAATTTCAATTTAGAAAAAAGAAAGAGATTCGCAGGAACAGAAGCAGCGTGACAAAATAATAACAGTTATGGGACTTATTTTTTACAAAAAAAAAAACCACTTTTTAAACAAAAAATATTGTACAAAATAGTCGAATTTTGCGGGCTGCAAAATTATTCAAGGCGGGCCACATGCGGCCCCCGGGTTGGACACACATGTTCTAGAGGAATGAATGCAGGATTCTTTCTAATCCTAGTTGAAGCATGAAAATGAAACATAATATTTTTAAAAAATAGGCTTAGAGAGAAAAAGGAATCCTACACTAAAATTCAACATAAAATGTAGAAAAAGGACAAATTTTTATAGAACTAAGTAAATAGTATTATCATTAGGAATATTGCAGTGATCTTAAGAATAAAAATCTATTTTTGTAAGCGAATCGGAATAGCACAATGAACAAATAGTTCTATTAATCACATTACTTAAATATACTTTGAGTCTAAAAAGAAAATTAAAACAATCAAAAATTTAAAATAACAAAATTAAGTATACAGGTATTAAGAAAAAGTTACATTAAATAATTTAAATACAAGAAAACAAAATATGAGGAAGACTTTCCTTGCAGCAGCACCGGATATATTTGTACAAAACTCCCATACAATGACGAAAAAGCTAGTATAAGCCAGAGATTATGTGATATAAATCTTCTGATTAAATCCCTTTTTAAAGAATTTGACCTAGATTCCTCTCTTCCCAATCAACTACCTGTCATACTATCTTTCCCTTTGCTTAAATTAATTCATGGATAGAATTAAATATTGTTAAATTACAACCAAAATTCACAAAGACGGATCGGGTCTTTTGAACAAATTACCTATGATTTTAAGAGGGAATATTAAAGTAGAGTTTTCAAAAGACAAATAAAAACCTTTAATTGATTTTTTAAAATCAAAATTCAATTTAATTATGTCAAATGATCCAAATGAAGCAGAAGGAAGTACGGAACAACGCTTGACGGAGTTTTTTTTATAGATATTTAAATAAAATTTTGAATCTAAAGGACTTATAACCTATTTCAGCTACCATAAACCTATTGCTTCCTTCTTAGAATACAATTAATTCCCAAATATTATTGTATATTTCGCACAAAAATATTACTTTATGAGTACAGACATATGAATAAGTAATTTTATAGGAAAATACTAACACATCTCCTTGTTTTTTTTATTCACCTAACTAAACCCTGAAATAACATTACAAAATTTGAAGTTATCACTTCTATTGTGTGGTCATAAGCACACATACTTTCTTTTTTTCTATGTTAAATGTTCGTTTAATATGGCTCTATCTGAGTGTTTTCCCCTTATAACTTAAAAATGTCTAATTACAGAAATTTTAGAGAGCAATTTATTTTTGATCAATATCCAATCTTTGATATTCAGTACAATATTATCACTATATGAGATTTTTCCAATCAGGATATATTTAATTAAAATAAATTTATAGCAGAGTTATACAGACATCTATCGCTATTTGTATATGAAATGCACTTTAAGTTATTGATTGATAATTCGTTTTAAAAATAAAAACAAAAATTTCATTTTAAAACTCACAAAGAAAACGAGTAGGTACATAACTCAGTTCAAATTGAAATATTAAAATAAATAACTTCCATAATCCGAAATAGGTAATGTTTTAAAGGAATTAATTAATTTAGAATGTATAAAAGTTAATATTAAGTGTGCCTTAACTTATGCAGAATCAGAATCGACATCTATGAAAAGATGTTTTATACTATCAATAACAGTGTTCAATTTTACACAATTTGAAAATTGATTTCTTGAAGGTTCTACTTAAGACAATTTGTACTCCATGCCTCAGAGCTAAAAAAACAGATTTATGGATGAAAATTGTCTAAAATATCCTCTATTTAAAATGTCAATCAAATCTCTGAATATCATTTCCTGAGATATTCCAGTCTATCTGTCTCTCTCAGCCAGGTTATATTCTAAATTACTTCATGAAAACGTGATTTAAATTCCCTTTCTTTTACACACGCAACAAGAAGGATAAGGGGGTTGATAATGAAGATTTATAAACTGATACACCATTCCTTACAATTACGCCATTTTTGCCAATCAATTTCAAAACTGAATATTCCTGAACTATTGGTGGGAATAGCTAGAAATTCTGAATTCAAGGTACCCAAGATATAAGAAATTCCAATATGTAAGCATTTTAGTATGTTTAACTCCCCTTTTCTTAATATTACTTTACCCAATTTACTATTAGAAAATAACTATGCATCATTTGACATAAAGCTTTAGAAAATGCTTAGTCAAAACTTTTTTTTTAATCATGAAATATTTCAGATATTCAGTTAACACAAAGGGATTCATTCTCTTCTGAAAGCAGAACATTAAGAAATTTAAAATTATTTTTTGGTGATAAACCAGATATGCATACAAAATCAACATTACTAATTGGAAAATTCTATTTAGAAGATAATTAAGCATGATAATCAACACCACAATTGTTAAATTAATAAAAAAATTCCATTTTTTGACAACTACAATTATGATATGTATCTAAAACCTGTAAACATTTACATACTTTTTTTTAATCTAATCTCAGTTTTCTCAAATCTTGCAAAATAGTTTAACAAGATAGGAGGGAGAAAAATCAATACAACAATGTCAATAAAACAAAATCAATACAACTGTTAACTCTAGGATACATTTTATTGCATAAAAGATAATACAAATCAAAGAACAAGTGAGAATTATATCTCACATAAATAGAAGATATAAGATTTATAATCAATTTAATTAGTATGTAATAACATAATTAAAAATAACAAAAAATTATTGGGTCAAAAATAAAGGTATCCCATAAATATTTTAAAGATAACATAACCTTTTCCCAATTGTTATGTAAAGTAATTTAAAGGGAAAACAAACTAATAATAAAAAACTCAAACAATAACATAATTAAATAAATATTTTTTGCTGAACTGAAATATAAGTAATATGTGTTTCAGTCTAATATAAAACAGCACAATAATTTTAATACATAGAAGAAATTTACAAATATACACTCCACTATCAAGTTTAAATTAAAAATTTAAAATTATGCGAAAAATTCAGTCAAAAAAAAAAAAAAAAAAATCTTATGTGCACAGTAAAATGATAGAACTAGCAATGTAATTAAAATATTTAGAAAATTTATATTTTCATTTACATAATTATACTGTTACTTTAGATCATTCAAATTATAAATAAGAAGCATACTAAATTTTTAAGTATAAACACATTTATTATAATACCAGAAGAACAATCTAAATCTTGATGTGCAAATAATGTGTTTCTAATGTATTTAAATATAAGCTCATATGATATTTTACTAAAAATATAAAAAATAATGCAATAGTATTTAATAAAATCACATGGCAACAAATTATTTTCAACAAATTTACACTTGGGCGCTAACAAAAACTTCTTAGAAGCTTTTAAATATGTCTTGTTATTTTATTTGAAGGAATGTTTCATAATGAAGACTCAGTACCTCGAACTAATCGTCCTCGTAACTGCCAGATATACTGAAATAAATAAACAAAGCATCATTTAAAATACCTAAAAAGAAATACGATTAAGGTCACTAAAAATAAAGAAATGCATCATGTTCATATGAATCCTACAAAAAGAAAAGCTCTATTAAGAAACACCTATTTACAAATCAAACAGAACAGTGATAATAGTGTATAAATTCATATTTTAGTTTAAATTAAAATAGTGAATAATAAAACAAAATACTCGATTAAAAAGCATTTATAAATTGAAAAAAAAAAGGGTAATTGTAAAATAAAATAGTAACCATTTCAAATTCAAAGAGGATAAAGGAGATTTTAGAGGAGGCGTATTAAGTCCTTAAAATATCAATATTTTGAAATGTTTTCTTGAAAATATTAAATTTTTTCGTTGACTAACAAATAACGTAAGCAATAAAAATATAGTTAACAAATATCCGTAAAAAAGTACACAACCTTGATCAAATTGTCTGCAGTAAGTATCACTTGTAAGTTTGCATGTACCAATCACAATATTCATGATAAAAAAAAGGATCATGATTCACAAAGCAAAACTATTATAGTAGAAATAAACTTTAAACCAGGGGTGGCCAACCCGTGGCATGAATGCTACAGCGTGGTAAGGCGAAGTTGTAACAGTGGCACATGAAGACTTATTGAAAAATTTGAAAATATAATTCAAAAAAATTACATAATTTTTTTTTTACAACTTTATTAAAATGTGGTTGTTTCAGACAAAACCTCACAATTTATTTTAAACACAATTAATTGAATTACATTAGAAAATAATCATGTAAAGAATACTTCTTCCTTTTGTTGTGTGTGCTGGCTTTCCAAAAAAAAGTGCACTTGTGAAATTTTATAATTTGAGGGAGAGTGTTTTAAAATATCTGGAAGAAAACAATTAACTGCCCGGAGAGGGCTTGTTACTCAAGGATGTAGACTGGCTATGGGATTAAGCTTTTCTTACCGATATCATGGGACATTTAAATAATTTAAATTTAAGCTTACAGGGAAAGGATTGCATTTTTCTCCCACCCTAGTTGGTCATATATTTTTTGTGGACAAGCTTTTGCAGCTTTACCTCTTATTTTGAAGAAAAAAACAGGACGAGTGTTATAAGCTATCTACCAAAGCTAATAGTGCTCTCCCAAGCTATAATAGATTTAAAAATTTAATATTCATTCAGTGCTAGGTTGGATGATTTTCAAAACGATAAAAAATTATCTTTTCATAAATCCTTTTTCAATTTCTCTACAATACGTTAATTGTTACCCATTTGAAGTAAACATCGAAATTATTACCCTACAGCACCATATTACACTTGAAAGCAAATATAAGGAATTTATTTCAACTCAAGTGATCCAAATTATGCGTTTTGGCTGTCAGATATTATGGTAACTTTGGATCAACACAAGTTTGTAAATAAATGTTTTCTATTGCGAACATAATATATATAAAATTATAATATCGCTTAAAATTAATTGATATACACCTAAAACAACCTAATTTTATTAGCATCTTCAAGAACTAATCCTAATATAGATGACTTGGTAAAAAAGTTACAATTTCAAATGCTACATTAAGCAAGTACTGACTGTTTAATAATAAATAAGAATTAAATGTTTAAAGTTACTCATTTTTATTACATAGCTAAAAAAGTTTATAAAAATTAAATAAAAAGTTTATTAACACAATAAAACCTAAGTATTTATTATATTAATTTTAAATTTTCACTACTTAAAACTTGCATAAAAGAAATATGCTATTTGTGTAAAAATCCCACAAGCGAATAAGTAACATTTTTCCCCTTTATAAGAGGGATGATCAGAAGGAAAGGTTACAAGCCTCAACATTTGGAAACTACATATTGTGGAGAAATTTTGTTTCCCCAGAGTGGAGACAAATGGCACTACTTGTTATACAGCTGGTTTGCGGGTAGGTAGTGAAAGTTACCAGATGGTTCAGGATGATTGAAATGGCAAGACTCTTAGGAAATTGGTCTTGTTTGGAAGTGCGAGTCGTGATTCAATTTTTATGGGCAAAGAATGTGTCAGCATCTGCAATAAGCAGACAACATGCAGCAAAATTGTGTCACTCTTTTCAATCAGGCAGACAGGATGTTTTCAAGCCGCAATATGACAGGGAGCGGCCGGTCAAGTTCTTCAACGACAGAAATAACTACGGCATGAATTGGAGAAATGATTCAAAATGATCGACGGGTAACTGAGTGAAATTTCGTCAAAGCTGGGATTGATCTATGGTAGCGTATAGCATATCATTTCTGATGTGCTGCGATATTCCAAGACAGTGCTGTGAAATCATCTGCCAAGACCTGGATCAATGGACAAGGACCTGATTTCTACCAAGACGGGTTAAACAAGTTGGTTCTGGGTTCAGATAAATGACTAAATAGACTTGATGATTATGCCGAAATGTGATAGGCACATATGCCTCTTAATTCCCTTTTGTATTTTCTGTCTATTGTTAATATTTCTTTATTCGACTTGTAATCTTTTTTTTCTGACCCCCCTCGTATATCTTTTTCTTAGTTGGAGAAGTTGGAAGTGGCACGCATAATGATTTAATATCAGATAGTGGCACTCTTACCAAAGAAGTATGCCACCCCTGCTCTAAACATGTATAATTTTTCCTACCAATACAAGACAAAAATATTCCATTGTTTCAAGCTTCTCTTGGTATATGGTGAAAGCGAACTATTAAGTGAGATTCAGGGAAAAAATAAATGCTTTTAATGCAGGATTTTTTTGTAGAAACAATTGTACATCTTTGTGATAACAGATTGTATATTAACATGCATTCTGAAGCGATATGAGGCTTATTGTTGACTGACCTCGTATTTTTGAGTCACAGTCAAGTGACAAAGATATCTAAGCTGGCACCCCACTGTCCAAACTTCATCATGTCAATGTGAAGGTCTTGATCCTCAACGGAATTGATGTGTATCAGCCCCTCTTTATGATAGATTTTCAGCATCATCTGGACTCAAACCCACAACTTGATAAAGCTAGTAAGGGGTTTACTACCATGGCTATGCTTCATGAAAAAAAACTAGCAATTATAATAAAAACCATGCAAAAAACCACTATCGATAAATTATTTTGTAAATACTGCTATTACAGTAATTTCATAAATGTAACCACTATTGAGTATATATGTGGTAAACAATCTTCATCAATTAAATATAGCCATGCAAATGAAAATGTGGTGCAGTTAGTAAATAATTATAGGAAAAAGGCTTAATTGTGCAAAGTACATGTCACAAAAGGCAGGGGATAAAAAATGCGTTTTTTCTCGTAAGATTCTTTAGTGGTTAATCTTTCCACCTCCAATTACGGAACATTATATTATAAAGTTTGTGAAATAGTATGGAGCTAATCTCATTTAGATATATATGTAAGAAAAATCAAAAACAAAATTTAAAAAAAAAAAACAATCTAAGAAACAATATATACCTTATAATCATCCACATCTAATCCTCTTTTTTTGGCAACATCAATAATTTCTTGTGCTGCATTTTCTTGAGATGTTCCTTTAACATCAATGTAATGGCAGTCTGCTGAAGCATAATGACAAGATATGGCCTTTGAATTGAAACAAAGAAGAAAGATTATTTTCTCCTTCATTTTCTAAAAATATTATTGTAAACACGAATTCTATTTTTATACATAACATATGAATAGTGGAGGAATATTTTGATGGAGGCAGGGTATGGAAGATCTTAAAATATTAAAGGCAGCATATGATAAAATTTTCTATATCTTGCCCACCATACTTTTTTCCAATAAAAGAAATATTCAATCACTTTATCTTTTTCTTCCTTCCTCTAGCACAGTAAATCTGAACCACTGTGCCGCGAAACTTTTGTGTGCCACCAATTTTTTTTAAAAATAATTAATTATACTCTGAGAAAAAAAATAAAAACTGGAACTGAATCATTCGGTCATTTTACAGATATAGACTAAGGGAATACATGGTATATTTAACTTCTTCATTCGTGGATAGACGGAAATGCATTACAGATAAGTAAAACTCTTTTAAACTTATTTTATTGTTAATGTGCTGCCAAATTTTGAAATTTTTAAAAGTGTACCGCAACAAAAAGGTAGAGAATCACTGCTCTAGCACATTAGCAATTAATTACACTCCCAATACCTCTCTGTTCTTTTACTTCTAAAATCTTCATATTATTTTTATAAATCCTTAGCATATATGAATAAACAGGCAAGAGAACACAAAAAATTATGATTGATTTTAAATCATGCTATGAAAAAATAAAAGCCCCACATGAGAAAACATAAGAAAATGAGGTAATTTTACTAGAATTGCATCACAGCAATATTTCAAACTTTTGCATTTTTCTGTATGATTAATAAAACAAATCAAACTCACAAACCCATGAAGCATATTTATACATTTTTAAGATATTTCTTGAGCGTGCTTTTCTTTACACCAGTGTTTTCGATTTAAAATTTGATTCATAACTTTTTATAATAATCTCTTACAGCAAAGATTCATTATAGATATCAAATTATTTCTACTCCAATGCAGTTAATGTAAATAAAACAAAATAAATCAAACACTGTCTTATTTTATTTTCAAAATGTAATACAAAACATTATGTAAACGCTTTAAGTTATATAAAATCTATATTCCCACCAAAACTGCTGCATTTTAAACTAAAAGAGGTTAAATAATTAAACAGTTAATATTTATTTCGAACATAAAAAACATTAGGTAGATTCAAAAACATCACAATTGGTGGCAAACACATAATACTCAGGATATATCGAAAATAATTAGGATTTCACTTCAAATTTCTTCTCTGCCTAAGTTTTGCAATTTGACAGATTTTTTAAATTATGATTCAAGGAAGCTTATGTTTTAAAAGTTACTTTTTTCCTTTCAAATCAGTTATCAACTATACAACAAAATGATGCAACGATCTAAAATTTAAAAAAAAAATAATAATAATTAAAATCTTTTTTTTTTTTTTGCAATTTTACAATATTTTTTCCCTTTTCCCCCTGTCATTTTAGTTTAAATTATACAACAAAAAATATACTTGTGTTTACTTGTAAGACTTTTTTTTATAAAATTTTGATATTAAAAAAGTTGTATAGCAAAATCTACCCCCTCCCACCCCAATCAAAAACATACCTTTCTAAATCCATTTGTTCTATTTGCTCCAGATCCATGGATAAGAACAGGATGAAATAATACAGTATCACCAGCTTCCATTTCCAAATATACTCTTCTATTCATTTGGTTTTCATCTATATTTCTAACGCCATGATACATTTTATTGACTCCTTGCTGCAAATATACATTTTTTTTAAACCAGGAGATTCATTATTGTTACAAATTTAAACTAAATTATGGTAATAATGATGTCTTCAGTTAAATTAACACACTGTCAAGTAAAAACAAAAATGTTTCATATATTTTTAGAAATTCATAAACCACTAATTAAGATGCACTAAACCAAATAAATGTAATATTTTAAAGTCAGTTTCAATTAATTTATTAATAAAAAATTCCATTCAATAATACTGAAGATATAATTATAGTAAGCAAATGAAAATTTTTTAAATACATAAAATTAAATTTTCAGTAGTGACTAAATGGAAAAGATTATATATTTATATTTTGATGAATATTCTTTTTTCTTATAGAGACTTTCATAACAGTTATACCATGCCCTGAAAGCCTTTTTTTTTCAAAATAATGCTATTTTATGTATATGATTTACTATAATCATATACAAATCACAATAGTTGGTGCTCTTATTTATTAAACAAAAACCATCAATTCCTCACATTCAGAAGGTCAAAGAAGGCAATATAATATCTCTTAACATGCTTTTATTACAAATTACACTTAATTATACAAGATCTTTCCTAAAAAAGATTACCTCCCAATCTGGATACCCATGTTGCAATAATTCTCCTCTATGTGTACCTGGAATGGCAACTAAACACCCATTTGCACGAGTAACTTTCTCCATTGCTGTCCAAGCACATACTATTTTATCAGCAGGTCGAAATGGAAAATAATGCAAGTCTTGATGAAGAGGATGACGTGACGTCAAAGTACCTGTTAATAAAAATTAAATTTATCTAAACTAAATTTTAGATGAATACTCATAATACCAATAAAATATGAACACTGACAAAAAAAAAAACATAACAGAATATTTTAAATATTTTGGAAAAGTAACAATTTCATAACATGGAATAAATTTATCTAAACTAAATTTTAAATGAATACTCATAATACCAATAACATATGAACACTGACATAAAAAAAATCATAACAGAATAATTTAAATACTTTGGAAAAATAATTTTTATAACATGGAATGAAAATGAGGAACAAAGTGCAAAACTTGCCTGCATCTGGAGGTTTATTTATCAGCATTGTGTGCATAGCTTTAACATTGGGACCGCAAAAACATTCTACATAGTCAAGAATCTAAAAAGAAAAATCATTTACATTGGACATCTTTATATTTTAAATGTTATAATTTATGATTCCAATATCACAAATTAGTTTTACTTTTAATCAATCTACTAAAGATTTCTTTCTCATTCTGAAACAAATTAATTCAATTTACTGAAACAAAATTTACATGAAATGAACTTTCTATGGTGTTAGCAAATAATTTTTTGATAACTTTATACTATATCTACATTCTTAAAAAGACTAAAATCAAAATACTCAACACTAAAGCCAATCATACTAAAAAATAAACCTTCTTTCGATATACAAAAAAGTTATTATGAGAGTACTTGTAAAATAATTTCTTATATTTATTAAAAATATTATTTTAGAATTTCATTTTTCAGAATTTTGAGAAAGAAATATTCAGGTGCAGTAATTTGGAAAATAAAGAGACAATGAGAGAACATTAAATTTAAATACAATTTTGATGCCTAAATATCAATTATGTGGAGCACTTGGAAAGTGAGACAATTCCTTCCATCTCCGAACTTATGTTGAATGTTTTTACCTTCTGAAATTTGACTTAAAAATTGAAATTTCATGTAACAAGAAAAAAGGATTTCACATTAGCTCAAAAACTATTTAGAAAACTTGTATCATACCTCTGGCAATCTGCAGTACTCAAACAGAACATCATCATATATAAAATCTTGAATTTTATTGATGATTCTTTCACTGGGTTTATCTTTATTAAATGATACATCTTTCATTACAGTTAGTCCAGGTATACGAACTTTACCATCACAGATTTCTTGAAAACGATGCCTGAAAAAATTATACAAGTTGTTACTACAACATTCGAAAGTAATTTACATTAATGATAAGCCATTGACATTAGCAAAACCCAGGTAAAACACTTATAATGCTTAAATGAAGTACAATCTACATTATTATTAAGTAATTATTTTTTTAAAAAATGAAACATTTATCAATCACTTTTCATACAATTACAGCAAAATACTTTACATTTAATTTCGTTTCATACTATTTCACTGGTTACACATTAATTATCACCAATTAGGTCAATTAATGTTTTTATGTTCAAAATTTGTACTTCTACTTTTAATTAGTTCCTTTACTTTGAAACTATTATGGAATTCTTCTTCTCTAGGTACAAAAATTAAGTAGCATAAAAAAGACTTTTTCTTTCAAAGAAAGCATTAACAAGATCCCAAAAGATAGATCTATCCATTAACTAAACTTAAGGCTGAGATTGTTTATTTTAGGTCTTCCAACAGAACATTTTGTGTGTAAGAAATGGAATAAATACTCTTCCAATAGTGAGATGAGTTTTAAAATGCATGCAAAAAAGCTTCTGAGTTAAATCATGAAAAGATTCATTATTTATTAATGTTGCACAAAGAAATAATACAATGAGTTTTGGCAATGGACCTCATTATGTTGAACAACTGTCCAAGGACAAAGATGACACCCGAATTGGAATCCTTTGTTAACTTTCACATCACATGAGAACTTCAAGTCTTGACCGATTTAACATGCATCAGTTATGACACCCGATGGGCCCTTAGAACTGTTGCTAGATTGAAATACTTCTGACCAAGAGCCCTCCCCATTCAACTACCACAACAACCTTAAGTTTCATAGGTTATTCTTTTTCATATTTTCATTTACTTAATAGAAGGTAACTGAATTTTTGATAAAAATTAAAAAATGAGAGTTGTAGAATGAATTACCTTCACCATTAATAACCCATATTCATCATTGCATATATATTGGACACTGTTTTTTAAAAATTAAGGAAAAATCACAAGATGCGATGGTGGCTACACCTATAAATTTAGTTACAGGAACATAAAAATTCTTTTGTTATCCTAGAATTTCTACCTTGTGTAAATCAAGACAAGGGTTACAAGAATACTTTTAAATACAACTGAAAGCATAAAGCTAGGGCTTAGATATCAATAACTTAAAAAACAATATATAGTCACACCACATAATGAAATACTCAGCAAAGTGCATGGGTAACGCGGTTATCTAATATAATCCCCTTAACAATTATGAAAAATTTCTGGATTTAATGATAAGATTCAAATGAAATTTGGAAAACAAAGGCGATTTAGACAATTCTCAAATTACATCTGCAAAGAGAGAGGTTCTGTAACAGAATTTTTTAAAAAGTTAATAAAATCAATTTATTAATCCATTAACATCATAATTGAGTTAGTGTAGAGTAAATAACATTTAACAGCAGAGAATTTGAGATTTGTACAAATTTTTAATCTAATTTAGAAGAACAAAATTTAAATAAATCATGTCGTATTTTTCAAACATAGTAGTTAAAAACAAATTAAAATTGAAAATTTCTATAAAATATATCATACACCTATTTCAACGAACTCTTCATCTAACAGATTAAAAAAAAAATTTCCAAACACTAAAAATTAAATATATTTAATATTATGAACTACTCAAGGATGTTTTTAGTAGTTTTAAACTACAGAAAGAATGATCAACTTTAGAATTTAACTTGGGCAACATACATTTAATAAAATTTAAAGATATCAATTTCAACTCACACATAGTAATTTGTTTTCAATACTTCATTGATAAACCTAATTTTTTAACACTCAAATTTCCCATGAAGTTCAAATCATAAATCACAGTGACGATCAAAAAGAAAATGTAACAGTTAAAAACACAATCAAAAATTTCATGAATAAACAAAGAGTTAAAGAGAAAAATACATGCAAAATATAAGTATATAACTATTACTTGTATTTTTCCAAACATTCCAAAGGTACTAGATTTGGTATGACAATGAAACCGTTTTCTTCATAAAACAGCCTTTGTTCTCTAGATAATCTATCAGAATTTCTAGTATATCTGAATTTTCTAGGGTTTGCAGGTTTTCGGGTCTCAGAATAATTACTTCTGTGTGCAATAGCCTGTAACAATAAAAAGTTTTTTTTTTCTTCTATAACCCAAAAACTTTATACTACATAATACTAATTCAAAATCATAAGCAGTATTTTGATAGTTTAAAATTGAGGAAAAAAGGGTGAGAATATTGTTTTTCTGAATAGTAAAAAGCTATTGTAAATGTCTAAAATACCTTACAGATAATTAATTAATTTTTGTCACATCATGAGTAAAAGAAAAAAAATTAATACTCAGCAAAAAAAAAAAGGTAAAGTATTTTTACTTTTACTGGATTCTGCATGCCAAAAGCCTTCATTTTAGGAGATGAAGCATTGGAACTCAGTTGATGATTGATAGTCTTCGAATGATTAACATTATTCATTTTCTCTGTAAACAGGAATGAAATTAAAAAGTATTCACATTCACAAAAGAACTTAAATATAATAAGAATACATTATAAAACATAATGCAACATAAGGTAAAATCCTAGGAGAGCCCACACCCTTGGCGACAAAATGAAAAAAGCACCAAGCCAGAACGAGATGGCGCCAAGCGAAACCGACAATGGTGGCAAGTGAATACAGAGAGATAAGGTGAATGCGTAATGAAAATATTTGTAAACAATACAGAAATTAAGCATTTAAGATTAAAAAAAATATAAAAACAGTGGTACTGCTGACAGAGATGCTGGTAGTGGTACTGCTTACTGCTGATCTTTTCAGAGTGGAGGGTACAGCGTAACAACAGATTTTAAAAAAGTCTTGAAGGTCTCATCGCTAAGTGAATGATCGTGTGAGCGCCACCATTTTTATTCTGCAAGGTAATGGTCGAACATACCTTTGGCATGGCTGGTGCAATTTCGAAGAAAGCATTTTATTGTCGACCATGTTACATCATGCCAATCGTTACATTTAGGACATTCATAACTCTAAGCAATAAATCCTTCCTTCATGCACTATTCAATCAATTCTTTCTAACCTTTCGCATTTAACAAAGTAAAAAATCCTAAGATATATTCCTTCACACACACAACCATTCCAGCCCGGTTCCCCAAAACAAAATGAAATTCAAAATGCCCGCTGACAAAATATGAAATTTCCAGAAATAGGTTTACCATATCTAGTGTATAAAGTAGGGTTACCAAGATGGCACAATTATCGCCAACCCAAAATAATTTGTGCCAAGGGTGTGGGCTCTCCTAGGACTGAACCGAAAAAAGTAATATTTACATATAAAATATTATGGTGCTGGTGTAATCTAAACATAGATTTTCATTTATTTATATAATTTTTCACTTGGGGGATTTCATAATAAGTTGTATGCTAAACTTTTGAGTCTGATATCTGAAAAACAATAAAATTATATAAATTTGTCCATGAAAAAAGAAACACCTAAATATATGGATTTATTTATTATCTCTCTTTTTGAGACCATTAGTTTGAATTGATTTTGATACTGATATTAAACTAAGAAGTATTTCTTATTCATTCTCTAACAAGTTTTCATTTATCATTGTAATTGAATCCCATTCAATTTATTTACAGAGATTACTTCCAAATAAGTCTCTAAACTTGTTCAACTATCAGCATGATTTGAGATTAAATCAATGAAAACATGATTTAAATTTTAATTTTGAACTACCATTTTCATGTATTTGACTAAACAGTGGTAAAACGGTCTGTTTTTTATCCACTGAAAAAAAAACTTTTTGCCAAGACAAAAAGTAAGTACAATTATATTTCTTTTAAATGTCACCAACTGTAAATGTTTTAATAAATTATTTCAATTCAAGAATGACTGATTCGAAAAAAATTAATGCACACTTTGAGGTAATATTCTAAATGGAGAGGAAAAACCCATTAAAAAAAACTGACAATATCAAGAATTTTACAATCAAACTAGATGAAAGCCAAAAAATTTTCATGTAATAAAAATGCTATAAATAGATCTATATATGTGAAATAATTTTAGATAAAGGCCCTAGGTACAGCAGCTGCTGGCCCTAGGTACAATGATATCATTGTACCTAGGGCTATTTGTGAAATTTTTTAAAAACCTTTTACTTGACAGAATTTATTATTTTAAGTACTTATGTTAACTACAATTGGATGGTAGTTAGTATAATGATGTGCATATCAGTTTCACATTTTTAAACAGGCCAGGGGCTCTGTTTTTGTGCATTGAAAAAAAATGCCCTAGGTACACAGGTTTCCCTAATTATTAAACACCAAATAATGAATCATTTGACCAGCTGATACAATTTCAAATAAATCATCAATAGCATACACAAAGCAATGGACATTCATATTTATGTAACATCAGTAAATGATTGAAATAAATACATAATCTTCAATATTTGATTTGAAAAGGGTATAGATATATTAATAGAAAATGATAAAACATTTCAAAATGATTTCAAAATTTTAAATTTTCCAATGACAAAAGATAAGGTGAAAATGTGTTATTATAGAACAAATAAATATTTGAATTTAATTTCACAGAAATATTTTTAAAAATAGAATAGGTTTAAACTGACGACAGCTTAAAATTAAGCACTTTTGATGTTTCACTAGTTAAAAACAAAACATTTTATACATTTTAAAGGTCCCATCAATTAAATGTTTCAGTTCATTTACTTTTACATAAAAGATTACCAATAAATGTATATTTAATTATACTTAAATCAAGGTGTTAATTGTATTAACTCATTATTTACATGATGTGTTCTGCCCTAAAATAATTAATTAATTTTAGGTTGATTGTGTATAGTAGTTCAATACTATGTCAACAAAATCAAGATAAGCTGCACTTTAGCTTTGTAGCAGAAGCTATTTTATCAGTGTTATTATTATAATTAAACAAATAATAATGTAAATAAGACAGAAAAATTCAAAAATGATTTCACACAAATCATAAGTATTCCCTGCAACATAATGAACTAAGAGAAAAAAAAATTAAATCACGGTTTTAAATAAGCAACATTTTTTCAAGGTTATCATATTATAGATATTTCAAATTATACAGATATAATATGTAAATATAAATTTGAAACATAAAGTAAAATAAATAAATTCAATCACATTTTCATTTTTTATCTACAGACACAACAGTCAGATAAAATTACTAATGTTAATGTCAGATGTTCTTGACATATACACAAAATTATAAAACAGTTTAAAAAATAGATGAAAATGTACTCAGAAAAAAATTCCTTATTTTACACTGTTTAAAATTATAAATTATCTCATGAAATTTGGCTTAATTTCTTATTTGGAGAATCCAGAAAACTAGAACAAGTAAAATTTATTTTTACAGATATACACACATATTACAGAAGAAAATTAAGGATGACTTAAATTTTTGTAAAATTAAAATTAAACATAAAATTGTTCGATAATACATAAAAAAAATCCATCATAGCAATTCGATCTTTGAAGCATTTAAGCAATATTTAAGAAATTGTACTTTCAATGATAATTTACACAATTTTCAAAACCAAAAAAAAATAATAAAACAGGCAATTTATTAAGATTTTGAGAGGAAAATGCGTTATTTATGTCTTTTAAGTATATTACTATGGACAATGATTAAATATTCGAGATATTCAGAAAAACTTAAGCAATAGAAATTGATTTTCTGCTCTTAAACTTCTAAAATTTCGAATAAAATGTCCATAAAGGTTGATTTTTTCTTTAAAATATAAACTTTTACTTCAAACTAAGTGAAAAGGATCAGAATTTTTTTTTTTTCAATATCCCCTTAAAATTTTAATAAACAATTTCAAATATAAAACCAAGATTTTTATATTTTCAACTACCGGCCTTTAAAAATCAACATAAAAACTTTTCACACAAATTCATAATACTTACTACAAAATGCAATAAATTAAAACTGTACTATTGCCTTTTAATACAATATTCTTTTAAATAAACACAAGAAATAAACCTGATTAACAAAAATATAAAATCCCATAAAGCTACTGCATTTACGTGAATGAAAGCGAATTCTTCTAAAAACAGCAAAATTAACAAATGAAAGTACCTCAAGCCAAGTGGAAAGATCAGTCGTATCTCTTGAAGCGAAGAGGAAAAACCAGTTATGAGAAGGACGGATGTTTATGTTCGCATTAGTAAAAAACAAACACACAAATTATCAGTTCAAATTCACAAAAAATATTATCACAAAGATAATATTCCTTTTGCACAAAATTCTCACTACTTCCAAAAGAAGAACGATAATGTAAGTAATCACAAAATTAAATGTTTGTTTTATTTACCGTTTGCTCCGTCTTTAGATAAACAAGTTCAGCTCAGTTCAATTTAGTATAAGTACAAGATAAACAATGAGTGGAGGTTATCCGGTCACGAACACACATACTCAGCCTTTTGCTTGGTAACTTTCAGAGAATCTGTGGGTTTATATTTTAAAAATTCTTATATTTTGGTTATGTTTTTTGTATTGTAACGTACTATATTGATGAGTAGGATCCCATGTGAAACGAAATAAAATCTTCAAGATTCCTCTTTGAACTTTCTATTTAGAATAAGTTAACATGAAATGTTATTTTGTTTCCGGTACTTTTCACACTCCAAATCATCGGAGAATCAACTTGCTTAACTAGGAAATAGAAATCCTGCAATGGTAGCTTTTACGCGCGCTCATCTTATTAATCAAAACATCTGTATAATTATTTGTCACTTGAAAGTTCCAATTTTCAAAAGGTGATAAAAAATTTAAAAAACTATATCTGCTGCTCTTTATTCATTCTTTGATCTACTTATTTTTTCCGGAGAGGTATTCAATTTCCATTTTTCAAACCAAATACACTGCTGGACATTAAAATTTCAACACCAGGTAGGAAAAATCCGACGAAAGTCAGTATCACATGAAAGAAAGAAGTAGGGCTAGGATGTGCAAATGATTAATATTTCAGTGCATTTTGGTGACGTAGGAGAGAGAAATGACAACTAAAACACTGCATAAAAGAAAAGTTGTGTAGTGGATTTCTCATTCAGAAAGCACTTTGTAAGGTCAGAGTTTACTCAGAATATCGTGCTATACTTCTAATAAGAAGAAAGGCTCAGCAGCAAAAGTCGGAATTCGATAGAGGCAGGATCGTTGCCTATCGAGAGCTTCGATTATCGTTCCGTGATTTTGCCTATTGCACTGGTCAAAATCCAACCACTGTCATGGAATCAATGGGTTGCTGAGGGTCATACTGAATGCAATGCAGGATCTCCACCCTTTTCCACGACTAACGACTGAGAGGACAGACATATTGTGAGGTCGGCCCTGTAAAACCGTGCAACCACATCACGGTCCATGAGACAGGAAATGGACTTGTTTGCATTTGGCCCACTATCCGCTTGTGCGGTACGAAGACGTTTTCAGCGCATGGGCTGTCATGTCAGCTCAGTGACCATTACCTCGACTTCCCTTGACAATGCAGCATAGGGAATGATGGTAACTTTGGTGTGCCGAACGACAAAACTAGAAACAGGAATGGCACAATGTCGTCTTTTCAGACGAGTTCCGTTTCTGAGTGCAGTATTCTGATGGCTGTATACGTGTCCGGAGGCTCCAAGGAGACCGAAAGTCGCCTGCTTGCCTTCAGTATCGACATAGGGGCCCTGAACCTGGTGTGATGGTTTGGACAACCATTGGGTAAATAACACGTATATCTCTAATTCAAATCAATGGTAATTTGAACGTAGGTCGATACATTTCTGACAGCTTACATTCAGTGATTGTATCCTATCACCGAGGAGTCCCAAACACCTTCTACCAACTAGATATACAAAACCACATGTTGCACGTCGCGTTCTGACCTTCCTCGATACACAGAGTATTCGATTGTTATCCTGGTTTCCTGGTTGAAGAAAGACTGGCCCACCACCTCTCTCCAGCTAATACGGTTGTTGAAGTGCGGCATAAACTTGAAGCAGCATGCCCAGTCTGTCATACAAGCCCAGTCCGACTCAATGCCTAACTGGATAAGGGTCGTTTTAGCTACCAGAGGTGGCAGCTGTTTCTAGAAATTTCGCAACCCCTAAAATTAAATTATGACCATTTAGGTTAGTTGTAATTCTTAATAAAGAGGCATAATTGAAGTTTCCTGGTAGAATATACAGGTAGATGCTACTGAGATGGCAAAAGACTAATTGTTTACCTGAAAACTTTGACTATTAAAATTCTTTCTAAATCTTCACTAATCTGAGAAAAAATCTTGATGTTGCTAAAATCCACTGGCGTAGCTAGTTTCGAGTGGGCCCTGTATCAAAATTCTTTCGGGCCCTTTTTTAGATATGACAGTGTTGTTAGTGGGACTGTAGATGCACATTTTGGGGCCCCTGTAGCTTGGGGGCCCCGTATCATTGATACGGCTCATACGGCGGTAACTACGCCCGTGCTAAAATCTTTACTTAAAGTTATCATAAGTTCTCCTTTTCTGTCTTCTCTATCAAAAAAGACAGTAATTTTATTGAAGATGGTTAAAAAACCTCTAGTTCGTAATCATGTTTCTTGAACTATTAAGATTCCTACCTTTTAAAAAATTAGTGCAAAAAAGGTAACTTGCCACTTATTTTTTTATTTTAAATGAAATTTAAATAAAGGATATAAAAAGTACAAATTATAACACCTAATTGGTTACAAAAATTATGCCAGATTTTTTTTTAAATGTATCTTTATTGCTTCTTTTCTGTATTAAATCGGTGGGGAAAAAAAAGAAAACATTTTCTTTCCCCCCCCCCCCCCCTTTGTATTTTCCAAAATACTATTAAGCTTACTTATTTTCAGTTCAGTTAAACTGTAACCCTCTTTGGCTTTTCTCTAATTTTTGTATTTATTGAATCATCGCAATCTTTTGTCATTGCTATAATGATTGGATGTTGCCTTTTTCAGTGTGAATTCCATAAACTGTATCACAGCGCAGAAAAATGAGTATTTATTTGTGTAACAACTGCACTAAAGTTCAGTAGTAAATCAATTAACTATTTGTTCGAATTTTTCCCCATGTTATTATTATTAGCTTCATTCATCTGTCGCCATTTTTTAATTTTTTTTCACACAAGCTCTTCTATTTTTCCGGTTTGATTATAATACGTTTTAGTGGAGTATGAAAAATTCTACATTTTAATATTTTTCTATTGTTTCGTTTCTTAGTATGTTTATTCTAGCTTTTAGAGTTCTTTGTACTTCTTATATGATTTTGAGTTCACTGCGTTGTCATCCCCACAAGAGTTAAATCCCTGATTTTTCTTTGTATTCATTCTCTGGGTGGTTTGATGATTTACTTAAATTCTACTCTTAGCCTTCGGCAATTTTTTAAAAAAATGCATGAATTTTCAACAACTAGTGCACTCATAAAAATTTTGAGTTTTAAACACTTCAAAAGAAATAGGAACTTTTTCTGGTACAGTGCATCCGATTTTGGTTGTCTTGATAGTTTTTGTGTGGGTATTAATGGCGTAGCTAGTTCTGAATGGGCACCCTATCAAAACTCCTTCGGGGCCCTTTTTTAGAAATGAAAATCTTGTTAGTGGTATTGTAGTTACACATGCTGGGACCCCTGTATCATTGATACGGTGGTCGCTACGCCCCTGGTGGGTATAGTACCGTATTAGTTTTTTTTAACAGTGTTGAATTTTCAAAATTGAAATACTATTTTCTAGTTTCATCTTGAAATAGTCTGGTATATTCGGTGTTGAATCCATGTATTATAAAACTGGTAGTTATGCAAATGCATGATAATCTTGAAGAAACTTAAAGGCCCTTAATTTCCTTAGTACTTAATGCCTCCATAAAGTTATCACAATTATGTATTTAACTATCATTTCATTATTTCTTATTTTGTTCCTTTATTGTATATTTTTCTGCATGAAAAATTCTTTCATGATTGCTTCCTGGTGTTTTAGAAGCTGAAGATTATTATAATAGATTTCGCAGAAATATTGAAATATGATGACTCGTAGTTATATTTTGTTGCTCTTCATCTTTTGTTAAAAATTCGATATCAGTAAGTCTTTACCTAAATTTGTGTTTGAAATGGTTATTTTTTTCTCTCTTCATGTATTATTTCTTTCCATATTGTGTTCTGGATGAAAGATATTACTCGTTTTTCTTCATGCTTCTTCTAATCCCAGCGCCACAAAATGCACTAACACGTGTTATATAAAAAACTTATCAATAGAAAACTATACAAAACCAAACCAAGCCCCAAGGCGTATTTCTTGACAGATATTTCACAATAAGCACTATTTCTTCCTCGAGTTACGACTGCCAGTAAAAGAACTAAAGGCAACTTAATCCAAAATTTTAAAAACAAATAATTTTTTTTGGCAGGCAATACATATTCATGTTGAACTTGCACAATAAGTGACTTAAGGTATCCGACTACGTTCGGAACCGTGATTTTGCAAAAGCGTGTGCGTGTAAATGGATAATATTTATGATATTTAGTGTTACTTAGATTAGAATACATATATCAAATTGTTTTAAGGACATTATGACGAAAAAAAATTATTTAATTACAATATTTTGGCAAAGAATTAACTTAGAATAACCTTTTTTCCAAATGTTCTCCTTTTGTAAAAAATGCTTCTATTGTATTAATATTTTGCCTGTATATAGCTCAGATCCCTGTACAGAGGCTCAACTAGAATTTTTGAAACGCATAACTTGGAAGTCGGTTTATCCATGTCTTACGAAAACAGAAGGGAGAAATTTTAAGAAAATACGTCGATAATTATTTCAAATGGTTGTAACTCTGAAAATAATTTGAATTTTTCAAAAACCATAGTTGAGCCTCTGTACAGAGGTCTGAAATATATACAGGCAAAATATTAATACAATCGAAGCATTTTTTTTACAAAAGGAGAACATTTGGAAAAAAGGTTATTCTAAGTTAATTTTTTGCCAAAATATTGCATTTAAATAATTTTTTTAGTCATAATGTCCTTATATATATAAAACAATTTTATACATGTATTCTA